>OZ023218.1:28070443-28090443 GCA_963995525.1 Escarpia spicata
ACTTATGTATCTTCTTTCTCCCTCAAACACACGCGCACGCACACACACACACACACACACACACACACACACACACACACACACACATTCGCTACTAACATTCATATCGCTACCAGATAACTTGTTCCAATGCGCGTATGTTTAATAACGCTAACAATATTGTTCAGACTATCCGGTGTTGAAGAAACAATACGACGGAAGCCCACGTAGACGTGCACAATGGGGATATGTGTCGGTTAATAGTCTAATTGAACTTGTCTATTTTAGCAAACCGTTGGCAACACGGATGACGTTCCTTACTATTACACTAACTTTTAAATCACGGCAATGGATTTATATTGTTTTTAGTATACAACAGCATTATGTATTTCCTTTGTGCATTTTCCACTGACATAAGAATATAATCTTTTCTGTCTCTGGCCACTCATTTGGTTTCTTTCCACCTTTTTCACCCTAAGTGTCTTTCTCGTCAGGTGTTGGTGTGTGCAGCTGTGATGTGCCTGATGGCGTGGAGGGGAGGTGAGGCCAGTGGAGCGGGACGGTCTCTCCCCATGGCCGCCGAGAACTACGTTATCAAACTCTTTTCTGGTGTCAACACGAAAATCGTAAGTAAACACCCCTGGCACATGATAAATGTAAACAAGTAAAAGTAAAGGTAGGTTCTCATATATAGCGCTCCTTGGGACTGCACAAAGCACTTTACAATTTACTCCCTGGCAGACCTGTTAAATCGAACACCATCTCAACTTCTCTTGAAAGCATTCAGCCACGCTACAGGTTCCAGGTTCTCTCGAATGCGAGTACGATGCTCTTGGCACTGCGCCACTGCGCTCCACGATGATATCGTCGTTAAACAGGACTCGTACTACAGGGAATCCTTGGCGCTTGATGACATCGTACAACGGGGAATTGTTCGTTTAACGATGAAGTACAAAACTCATTATAATGATGCCGTCGTATGCCATCATAGTGATGATGACGTACGACAGAGAGACATATTTGGCGCTTGATGATGGATGACGTACAAGAGGGAATCCTTAGCACATGGTGTTGATGGCGTCGTTTATTAGGAATCACTGCCGCATGACGAGATTTAACGAGACCAGACTCACGTACTCCTACTGAATAATATAAATTCACAGACTGACCCCGACTGAGTCATACTTGAAGCCGATTTGACGTCATAATCACGTAAACTTGAAAACTGAAAGTGGATGTCAGTCTGACGTTTTCGAAAGTTGCGTTCAAGTTTACGTGATTATGACGTCGCGCCGGGTTCAAGTATGACTGGCTCGGTGTTAGTCGGTGTAGTGTATACAGTGCAGTCGGCGGAAGTCTGACTTGGTCTGGTCTGATCGGGCCGGACGAAAAGTGCCAGTGTATTCCGTCCTTCAGATACTGAGCTATTATATAATATTTATAATTATAAATTATTGTACGTCGGTTTAGCTGTACCAAATGTCTCCGGTCAATAAGGCAATAGACTATTTCCATTCTAAAATGATCTGTAGTTTTTGCAGATTCGTAATAATAATAACAATAAAACTGTCACTTCTATTGCGCCGAAATCCTCGGAAACCAAACTCAGAGGCACATCAAGACCGAAGGGTTGAATAATTGTATGTTCACAGGAGTGGGATCCGACTAACTTCCTCACTGACTTGTCTGGAACCTTCGCCAACTGTAAGTGGGGCCGTACGCGAGGCTTCGTGAACGTCGACCGGAACACACCGGAAGGAGTCTCCATCGTCGCCATAGTCGACTACACGTCGGGCTCCAATGCGGACGCGCGCTCGGTCACCAAGTATGTGAAGAGAGTGTTTAAAAAGTGGATGAAGAAGAGCTCCTATGTTGCACAGGTAGGTCTTTTCTAATCGCAACATCAGGAAACAATTCTTTGGGAATGTTGATCTCTTTATAATGTGCATAATTATTCATGAATCCTGGTAATATGACCAATTCATGTAATTGTAGGCATTTATTTTAATATTATTATGTTTTATTAATCACTAATGAGCATTCACTATCCGAATAAAGCATGTTCATGAATACTCGGTACAGTCCGTCAGACTTCGGTTAGCTCCGCTGAGTTCTACTGGGCAAGAAAAACATCCAGCTGTTGTTTATGTCTAAGATTCCGCAAAGGAGACAATGAAAAGGGAAAGGGACAATTTATGGAATAAACGGAGAGTGAACATAGCGGCACCCAACGACAGTGGGATTGATTAAAAAGTGTGCTTCACTGAGCCTGCGTGCAAGGGTTAGGACTATACTCGTGTTTTGCACATATGAGAATGAATGTGAATTAACATTTAGTCAGAACATTTGTAACAATATATATACAAGACAACCAAACAGTTTAACTACAATACAAGTGAAAATATGCAATGTTTGAAGGGAGTAAATACGAAGTCATTGACATTTGTGTAAATTTACTCCTGACATATATTTATATATACTTATATGTCTACACATACATACATATGTACATACAAATATACATATAGACACACATACTTACACATACACACATATATACATACATATACATACATACGTACATGCATATTAAGACATCGATATTATATTAATTGAACTTGCTATTCATTTAACAATCTAGCTACAATAATTGGAAACATGTAATGGAATATGTGCATGTTCAAAATTTAAAGTATGTGATAGGTACACATCTTTACACATATTGTAGTTTCCACAATGGCATGATTTTATTTGTGCATGACTTAGTTTAGATTTCCACAACCAGATATTTCTTAAATAAAAGATTCTTGCATTTACGTTTAAATTCAGTAATAGTATTAGAAAGTTTTAAAATGATCACATAGAGAATTCAATAATTCCACTCCCTATACACAAAGAGACATTGATCGCATGTTAGAACAGACTCTCTGTCGTTCTAAGTCATGATTAGCTCGTATTGAGTATGCTTTTTCCCGTCTAGTAAACAAACACTGAATATTTGATGGCAAACAGATATAGTAAGCTTTGTACATAAATAATAAAGTTTTCAGTTCTGAGATATCTGTAAATGTTAGAACATGTAATTGTAATCAGACCCAAATTATACGTAAAATGCGAGACATAAATGCCAGACAAAGCATTATGGGAAATTATTACGTTTTGATACAGTGCATCTCGAACGTAAATTAGCTGACAAAGAATTGCTATAAGCACTCCCCTACTTTCAAAACCAATCATCACAGATAGCATTACTTTGAATAAGTTCAGCGATGGTCGCCTCTCCAAAGTGCTCCAAAATAATATCACAGGCGGATCCAGGGGGGGTGTCTGGTGGCACGTGCGCCCTAAACCTTTGGAATTACCTTATGATTGTGCCCGCGCTAACGTACCGTGCCACATAGACCTTCAAGTGTTGGTATTTTGGAAGATCCTCAAGGGGGAATACAACTAGAGGTTTTAGGACAGTCTGAAGTGTTTGTAGTTTGGCGAGCCTGAGCAGTTCGATGTTTTTGAGAGTCTCATTTGTTGGTAGAGCTGTATGTTTGACGAGCGTCGGGGGATGCGGGGGGGGGGTGCAATCGGAAGTTTTTGGAGGTGAGTAGACGTCAAGTGTTGGAATTTTGGCGAGCCTCGTGGTTGGTATTTTAGCGCGCGTCAAAGAGAAGTGCAATTGAAGTGTTTTGCCCCCCAGACGACCTTATCTGGATCCGCCGCTGCATATTGTTGCACACGTATCATGACGTCGGTACGTAATCACTCCACATATGTTAGTTTACATTGTCATGTTCGTGTACCGTGATAACACTATCGTTTTACGTCTTATCGACACCGCTCTGACGGCGCTGTTCTGTGGGTGTACCCAACGGTAGCATTAAACTCCCAGTTCCAGTTGCCGATGACATTTGTACCTAGGATTGTAATAATACAAAAATAGCTTATGTGCCGCCAAAAATCTCGGAAGCGCAAGCTCAGCGAGGCATCAAAGCGAAAGTGGTAAACATTATAAACCTGGTTATACAATGGTAAATTTTTCAACATAAAATGATATGCATGCACTAGCTAGGGAGCTAAGTCGCTGACAATCTTTTGTTTTCTTGTGGCGTTTAATAGTAACAATGTTAATCGTGCACACCCGGGAGAGCTGTTGATATCAGGTTACTATATTTTGTTGCATAAACACTTCAGGATCAAATATTTTTAATCTAGATGTCAGAAGTAAAACTTGAGTTATCATATTCTGAGAAAAAATCAGGGTCTTTCTCTGAATGAATTGCAATTTAAATTAATGTTTATCTTTCTACCAATGAAAGTGCCCTGATAGGTCTACCCTTGAACAATGTTGCATGTTTTTGTTTTAAAAAAAACGGCAATTTGAACAGATTGGGAGGGGCAAGAAAAAGGAACAAGAATTTACATTACTACGCCATGAGTCGCAGTTGATCCAACATTCTTGCGATTGTGAACAAGTAGCGTAACGGCTGATCTAACATCTGGAACTGCAAACACACGAAACTGTTCTCCGTTGTTAAAACAAGTTTCGAGCTATTCAATGAACAAAAACTAAAATACATATAAATGTCTATATATCTCGGTCAATGACCGAAGTGCGTACTCAAACACGTCCTGTGACATGGCGCAACGGAACACACGAACTAATGGTAACCCGACTACGTAATTGACCATCATTATCCATGCTGCATTACCGCAGCCAGTCTGTCGCGAGTCTACCAGTAGGACTAATGGCGTGATTTGGCTACGCCATAATTATACTGTCATCCTCACTTGATGCATGTCAACTGCCGAGACATCGACATCTTCACAGACTCATTTTATTATTGTTATTATTAAGCCTAACTTCTTGATGTGTATATTTATATATTTTTTGCAGATTAAGTAACTAGTTTTAGTTGATTGATGTTGATACTATTCATAAGTAGCTAATTGAAAATTCGCCGTAATTTCAGCTTATTTTAACCTGAACGGGGGCACATTTCCAGGGGTATAGGAGGGTCCATTCAAAAAGGTCTACGGGCTCCTAAATTTTCCAAAGGTCTAGGGGACACGTGCTCCCAGCTCCCCAAACACGCCTATGTTACTAGAAAACCAACACCACCACCTCATCCTACTGAACGTGGTCGATGATGAAAGGTATCATCAGAAGGAAAAAAATCAGCAAAACAAACTGCACAAACTATATTAATTTACAGCTATAATCGAAATGTTCACGTCAGTGGTTTACTCAGGTTGCTATCTCAAAGTAGAAGATTCTAATACTATCATGAAGGCTGACATCTTTCTCGTGAAGCGAATGTTTAACCAATAAACGAGCAGTATTTTGTTGTAGATCCGGAAGTCAAAAGTGTTCGGCTGCGCAGTGAGACCAGCATGCAGTAGGCGTGTTTCCGTCAGCTGTCTCTTCACACCTGCGTAAGTGTCATCATGCATGGTGACTCTGTTTGACATATATAGTAAAATACAACTAAAGGGTCTATGCAATTCTAATAACTAGTATCAAATTCCAAGAAGGTTGTCAGCTGAGAAATTTGACGAACAAAATCACCGATATGTGTGACACTTATTGTATGGCATTAATGACTTCTGTTTTCCCTCTTTCTTCCCCCTAACCGATCTTGCACTTCTGTCTCCACCAACTGTCTACACCCCATCTATATTTCGCTCTCATTCTCCACTCCTCTCCAAATCCTTCCAAATACTTCTTTACACAATCGTCCTTGCCTCCGTTCCCCTCCACTCTCTGGGCATCTGTTTTCTTTGCCAACCGTTCTACTCCCATTCTCTCCACATGTCCAGCCCACTTTAATCAATTCATCACCAACTTCTTCTTAAAACTTTCTTTTACACACAGATCCCCTCCTAGCTCCTCCATTCTTCGTTCTTCGATTCTCTTCACTCCCGCAATTCTTCTGATCCAGTTGTTTTTCGCAAACCTGTACCCTCTCCTGTTGTTTTCCTGTCATTGTTATAGTCTGTGAGCCATACAGGTAAAATTAACACGTCTAAAATCCCCGTTCTGGTGTTTACCGTATGGTGCATATGGAACTTCATCATCGTAGAGACTGCAGGAACAGTTTCGTCACGTTCCAACATATTCCAATATAGTCTCCACTGTAACTGTGATTGAATTGAATTCACCTACAGGAGAACGACCATTTTATTCTGCCGCATTGCTTTTCTCTGGCTGTGGTTTGCATTTACTGGTTCTACCATTATTTATACGTTTTATGTTCGTCAATAATGTTGTTAAATTATCACACGTCCTAAAACAAAACAATTATTGTGTAATGAAGGTCCTGTTAATTAACTACAACCGGTGAGAATATTTCCATCGCCAGAACGTATCAACAGAGTTTTTATGTGTTTAGTTTTTGCCAGAAGCATTTACTTGCTTTTTATTATTCATGTTCGTATGAACCATATACGGTTTTAGAAATAAATTTATATCGAATGACCGAATATATGAATTATTAACACTAAATACCACATATGTGCAAAGGACTCCATTGAAATCCGTGTTCTAAGAAACGGCCATTAATAGATCGGATTCCAATTTCCAACGGCAAAATGCAATATCACAATAGAGGTAGTCGTATTATCTCGCTTAGCTTGTTGCAGAAGGACCGCGGATGATCCCGAGGACTCAGAGAAAGAATCCACTCAGCCTACCACGACAAGTTCGTAATTGCGATATTCCTGTACACCAAATTAACGTCGTAATCTTGCAGGCATCACGTGGCAGTTATATTTACATGATGTGAACTGATTGAGGCCAGTGACTCCATTTAACACTTCATTGTCACTATCAAAAGAAGCCACCAAATATATTTCACACATTTTAGCCAATTCAGTTTAAAACAAAAATATTTTAATGGAATTAATAATCTCATTGTGTGCATTTGTGTATGGATTGTGTATGCATACATGCGTGCGTTCGTGCGTGCGTATGTGTGATTATGTGCCCGCGTGTGTATGTATATATGTATGTATGCATACGTGTGTATGTTTGGTGTGTGTGTGTGTGTGGTTGTGTGTATGTGTGTGTGTGCGTGCGCGCGCGTGTAGTGTGTATATGTGCGTGCTTGCGAGTGTGTATATGAGCGTGCGTGTGTGTATATGTTCGTGCATGCATATGTGTATGTGCGTACGTGCGTACGTGCGTGCGTGCGTGCGTGCGTGCGTGCGTGCGTGTCCGGTCCGTGGATTTCGTGTGCAAGTGCGCATGCGATCGGGCGGATTGACATTAAAACAAAATATGAATGTTACACTTTTGCCCCCTGTCGAACTGTTCAGAGGTTTCCAGAGGTGGGTGTGTGTAAGTGTATGCGTGCAGGCGGGTGTGCGCATGCGTGCGTTTGTGTGTAGATACGTCTGAATTTATTATAATACCATAACAGGTAAGTTAGCCTTAAGCCGCTAACCATACAATAAGCCTCCACTCATACAACAGTTACTAAGCTACATAAGCGATTACATTGACATCAATACTGCGAGATATCTGGTAGACGTTGACATGCCACAAAACGTCTGACGCAGTGTGTATATGTGTCGTCAGGGAAACAGCGAGCATTCGCCTTCACCAGCGAAATGTATAACCTGACCGAATCAATGACACATACTGTGAGTATAAGAGTCACTTCCTCTTACTCTTCTTGTTCTTCTTGTGTTTCTTCTTCTTTTTATTCTTGTTATACTACTTCTTCCTAGTTGCCTCTTGTACAGCGCTGAGGAGCAGGTATACTATGACACTTTGGAGTGTGACGTTGTGGGTATGATACTATGGAACTGTTTGACGTTTTGGTATATGGAAATGTGGAGGTTGAAGTTGTGGGAAATGGAACATTAGTATTTGACGTTGTTTTGTATGGACCTTTGGTATTCCATATTGCGGCGTGGAGTTTGACGTTATGGGTAGACTATGGGACTCTGGTGTTTGACGTTATGGATGTGGAGCTATTGTGTTTGACATTGCTATATGTGGTAACGTGATGTTTGAAACTGTGGGGTAACGTTTCGTGTTGTTGTGTATGGCACTGTTTAGTTTAAAAAATATATGGCATTTATGTTTTCGTGTAAGACGCCATCTGTTTTAAAGCAAAACCATTGTTTTTGAAGTTGTCGCTGTGGTGTATTGATCATTATGCTTTTGTCTAAAGTGTTCGTTTCTTTACGTAGCCGTGGGATCGTTCACACTTCCTCGAGAACCTCTCGGGCTTCGAAACAGACTGCGCCATGATCGGGACCGAGTCGTGGGAGTTCGCTATAGCCAAGCGTACAGCGGGAGAGGTTGGAATCGACACCGTCGGTATGTTTGGCTACGTTCGCAACCGAGGCAACACCACCAGAGCCCTGCAAGAGATCCTCGAGTCGTTCAAAGAGGTACGTAGCTCACAACAGTTCTTGTTACAAAACAAATGTGCAGCATAACTCTTAGTGAGATGCATAACATACAACTTGAATGCTGGGCAGATTCAGATAGATGTGTGCGTGTGGCGTACATAGAACCTAGTGAACATTTGACCCAAAATAATCATATCCGTCAGTGGGTGCACATGTTTTGCAAATAGACAGTATTAGACAACATTAGCTAACCTAATTAAGCGCAACGCGACTTCAAGTCTGAGCTCGACTGCAAAAAGTTACTCAATGTTATTGAGGGTTTCGTCATACCATTTACGGTGCCACCAATAGGGTCAATCCAAGATCTGCCGCATTCGTACGTGATTCGGAGTATGCACAAATGCCGCATTATTTTGTACGCCAATAGTTATATTAATTGAAAAATAACTATGCGGTGTGACAGCTCGGCCTCTTAGGAACAGGCACGTATATAGAAAGTTGAGTTTTAAATACCAGTCAGCACATTTGACGAGTTTTTTTTAACTACGAATCGCTTGTTGACAACTACAATGACGCAGTCAGACCCTACGCCGAGCATGTCGCGTTAAAACAAAATACTGTTTGTTTGACTCTTTTGGTGTTTTCGGTCGGTGTATTTTCTTTTTTAGCTATGGGTGTTCTAAATATCATATATGGTTATGCACATCAATGTCCAACTATAATGGGCTTACATTTGTTTTATCGGAGTCTAACGTAGAACCGCTTACCGAGTAGTTAGTTAATGATGTTTTACTAGACGTCGACGGGAGCACTAGAAGGAGAAACATACATACACGCATGCACGCACATACGCAAACACACACACATACACACACACACACACACACACACACACACACACACACACACACACACACACACACCTGATCGCTACTAAAATGTATTGTGAATTATTGCTGTGACTAACTTCCGCGTCATCCATCACGTCATGCTGATACACCGTGTCCACAGCTGCCACAGCACGCCAGTAGGGTGGGATGTAGCGTCATCCCGGAGTGTGTGCATGAGGACGGCAACACGTACGTAGTGGTCAGCTGCGTCTATGGGTAAGTACAATTTTTACGTCCGGGTAAACGGATAAAGGTTATATATATATATATATATATATATATATATATATATATATCTATAATTATATATATATATATATATATATATATATATTTGAATATCTTGGCCCTATATAGTATTATATATATATATATAATATATATATATATATATAGGGCCAAGATATTCACACGACCAACATCTTCAAGCTGTCAGTTGTCTACATTAATATTAAGTAACTAGCCGAACTGTCCGGCGTTACCCGTGGAAAAAAGCTAGTCATATACACGTTACAACCTCCCTCGAGATCACCACCGCCTCGGACGAATTAAAAAAGTCTAAGTCTACGAACTACGCCAATAGTCCTACTAGAGCGCACACAATATGTCAGTCCCATACATGCAAAACTGACGGAGATATGGGTCCACATACAGACATGCAGGCAGGCGGGCGGGCGGGCGGGCGGGCGGGCGGGCGGGCGGGCGGGCGGGCGGGCGGGCGGGCGGGCGGGCGGGCGGGCAGACAAACAGACAGACCGACCGACAGACAGAGAACCGTATTGTTTTATAATTATAGTTTAAACAACTTTCACAATATTTAAAAACATAGAAAAAGTTATTAAAATATACGAAACGGGTTAATGTCACAGACTTTCAGATTAAACTTTGATCAATCACAAATTTGCAAATAAATACGGCTAATACCATCGAAACTATGATGAGACCCGTTGCATTTCAGGGAGAAGTGAACCACGCTGCGTATCACGGCGACAACGAGTTTTAAATACCAGTCAACACATTTGACGAGTTTTTTTTATTACGAATCGCTTGTTGACAACTACAGTGACGCAGTCAGACCCTACGGCGAGCATGTCGCGTTAAAACAAAATACTGTTTGTTTGACTCTTTTGGTGTTTTCGGTCGGTGTATTTTCTTTGTTAGCTATGGGTGTTCTAAATATCATATATGGTTATGCACATCAATGTCCAACTATAATGGGCTTACATTTGTTTTATCGGAGTCTAACGTAGAACCGCTTACCGAGTAGTTAGTTAATGATGTTTTACTAGACGTCGACGGGAGCACTAGAAGGAGAAACATACATACACGCATGCACGCACATATGCAAACACATACACACACACACACACACACACACACACACACACACACACACACACACACACACACACACACACACACACACACACACACACACACACACACACACACACACACACCTGATCGCTACTAAAATGTATTGTGAATTATTGCTGTGACTAACTTCCGCGTCATCCATCACGTCATGCTTATACACCGTGTCCACAGCTGCCGTACGCCAATGAGGTGGGATGTAGCGTCATCCCGGAGTGTGTGCATGAGGACGGCAACACGTACGTAGTGGTCAGCTGCGTCTATGGGTAAGTACAATTTTTACGTCCGGGTAAACGGATAAAGGTGTTATATATATATATATATATCTATAATTATATATATATATATATATATATATATATATATATATATATATATTTGAATATCTTGGCCCTATATAGTATTATATATATATATATATATATAATATATATATATATATATAGGGCCAAGATATTCACACGACCAACATCTTCAAGCTGTCAGTTGTCTACATTAATATTAAGTAACTAGCCGAACTGTCCGGCGTTACCCGTGGAAAAAAGCTAGTCATATACACGTTACAACCTCCCTCGAGATCACCACCGCCTCGGACGAATTAAAAAAGTCTAAGTCTACGAACTACGCCAATAGTCCTATTAGAGCGCACACAATATGTCAGTCCCATACATGCAAAACTGACGGAGATATGGGTCCACATACAGACATGCGGGCGGGCGGGCGGGCGGGCGGGCGGGCGGGCGGGCGGGCGGGCGGGCGGGCGGGCGGGCGGGCGGGCGGGCGGGCGGGCGGGCGGGCGGGCGGGCGGGCGGGCGGGCGGGCGGGCGGGCGGGCGGGCGGGCAGACAAACAGACAGACCGACCGACAGACAGAGAACCGTATTGTTTTATAATTATAGTTTAAACAACTTTCACAATATTTAAAAACATAGAAAAAGTTATTAAAATATACGAAACGGGTTAATGTCACAGACGTTCAGATTAAACTTTGATCAATCACAAATTTGCAAAGAAATACGGCTAATACCATCGAAACTATGATGAGACCCGTTGCATTTCAGGGAGAAGTGAACCACGCTGCCTATCACGGCGACAACTTGAAGACAAGAGTTCTTCAAAAAACGCCAAGTTCTACGTAGATCATAACATCCTCGTTTCCGGTTACGTCAACCCCTGTTTGAGACCCAATATACATTATGTGTTTTAGATAGTCTGAATGCATTTACGATTTTACAACTGGTGAAGATATGTAGGTATACGTGAATAATTTTAATTTAATTTTCATTATAAATACGACGGTTCCCAATACATGTAAATTGGAGTCTAATACGTGTGTCCATGCAAGTTATTGTGTTCAATCTCTTCGAGTTATGAAGTATTATGTCTATAAGAGATAGTTATGTCGTTCACTTGCTAATCAACGCATGTGAGCATGGTGCACTGGCAGAAATGCTGTTGTTTCGTTTCCGTGATTCCTGCACCGCCAACTTGTCAATACGTAGGTTTCCGGAACATTTTCTTTGTGGCTGATATGGCAACTCATGGACAAGTTCAGTTTTACCATTTCGATTTAGGTGGATCTACCAGGGGTAATTGCCAGAACACCACAACTACAACTCAGTCACGAGGATGAATTATAACGTTAATTAGGGAAATATAAGACGATTTTTTCATTGTTATCAAACATATAATGTTTGCATCGTAATTATATTATTTGCTTCATTGTTAGCGTAATAAAGTCATGGCAACAATAACTGTTCAATGTCTAATTTGTTGGTGTAATGTTTTCTGTGATTCGCTGCGTACTGGATGTTTCGTGAGGCAATATCCCCTTCGATGACAGAGACCAATATATAATTGCTTGTGCTAAGTGGTCATCCTTAGCCACTTCTGGTGGCTACACACAACACGGTAATCATTGGAAAAAAATTAGCACCGATCAGCCACATCCATATAAACGATTTCCAATATGTTACATTATGACCTTCGCAAACATTAATATATCCGCCATTTTTAAAGATGGCGCCCATCAAAGCCAATCGTTGTTATACCTAAAGAACTACATCACATAGAGCCATAACGTTATGGATAAAACTACGTTTTTTTCAAACCACTTCCGAATAGATTCCTCTGTCACACTCGCCCGTACTGCTGTCACGTCATCTGGTTCGCGAACCACGATCTCGGGGTGTTGGCACATGAAACTCCTGTGCCGGGTTTCGCCTTGTCGGTCATTGAATATATTGTTATGTCTTCCGCTGGTCATCTTCGACAATCTTTCTCACCGAATCCAAAAGCTCGTTTTCTTCATCGGGTGTCCCGTCTTCGCCAGGTGCACCAACCAATGCATCGAGTCGTCTCCTCCTGTGCTTTACACGATGCAACGCTGTCGCAACCAACGAGCTGATGTTGACGTCATTAAGAAAGGTCAACGCCGTTTCATGTCGCTTGCGACGTGGTTGCATGCGATACCCCTTGCGCCGCTACACGGTGCGACACGGTTACTCCGACGTGACTTGGCTCCAGGCAGCGTATGCCCCCAGGCAACCGTATGGCGCTGTAGCGAAACATCTTGCCGGTGAAAAACACTGCTGCACCGACCCTTAATGCGCATGTCCGGAAGTACTTTTTTTTTTTCGCGGGGAGACGTCAGAGCTTGTTATATGTTAACAAGGGGCTATAAGTACACAGACTAATTATACGAACAGGTAGCCAGGGCACTACATATACGTACGCAGAGCTTCCAAGTTGAATGAACCCCAAATAGGGAGATCTCCCTATATTATCAAAACACAATAGGGAGATTTCACCGGTAATTTTTTTTATTAAAGGGAACGCTTATCGAAAGCCACCTAAACTGAAACATACACATGCCAACAAAACCTACAGCAATAAAAAATGTAGATGTATATTACAAAACACGACAAATGAAACAAACACAAAACTGTGATCGCCATTACAGATTAATAGAAAATTGCACTTTTTTGTTAAGCTAGCTGTACACATTACTTGGAAGTATTCTTAAATAATTCACTTTATATGCAAGAAGTTCACGTATCTAATGGAATAAATGAAGTGTGTGTATTGTTATAAAGTTGCATTCTGGGATCATACATCCACAATCGTTTTATTGTATAATATACGATACAAATTTGTGGTGTAAATTCTAAGGAATATAAATATATTCTTGTGTGCATATATTTAAAAATAAAAACTTGTTAATATTGAAAAAATATTTTAAAGATGCTGCAAATGCTATGTTCAAAATACTTCACAGGTACACTTTATGTGAATAAAAGTTTATTATTTCTTTTGTCTTGTAATATGAGCTGCCAGTGTACCAAGGTAATTAGTTTCCAATGGTCATTAACTTTGAGAGTCGAACAACCGTGGATGTCTCAAGCTGCCCCGAAGCAATGAAATGACTGGACATCCACAGAGGAGTTGGCGACGTATCACACCCACTCTTTTTACATGACGTTGCAGCAGTTCATATAGTGTAATCCAAATATCCAACATTGGTTTTAGTCTGCAAACACGCCTTGGCTCCTGGAATACCATTATCTGCAACACAAAATGTAATTAGTTCACAATTTACCCCTAGCTTACATCGTGTGAGGAGTAAATATTGGCAGACGAACATGCGAGACAGTGACATATTGTTGTCAAATGATATGCAATTGACTGGTCTAATTACCATTGTATTCACTGCCCTGGGTCTTTAAATTGAAGTTTGAGAAACCGAGTTTGACTTTCATTTTATCACTAACAAGTTCTTAATAGAAGGTAGGTCTTCAATCAATCTAAGCTGCCGGGAATTTTTTATCGGCGATTAAATAGTGTTCATAACAGTATTGATGATCTCGTTATACAATCATTATATTCACAAGAAACTCACACTCGCTATATAAGTGTATTGGCATAACATAACATAATAACACATATTATAGGCGACAAAACAAGTAAGCGCCCACTTCGAATATTGTCAGTGATACATACGGCCCAAAATATATCGGCTCTTCCATGCAACGCAACTGACATGACCCCAACGACGGTACTCTTCACGTATGTATAAATCAACAAATATTACTGTTCGTAGAATAGGTATATTAAACAAAGTGTTTAGAAATCTGCCAAACATCAACTTCCCGCCATGTTTTCTAATGCTGCACGTCACTCACGTGCGCTGGCTGTGATTGGACAAATTACATGCAACCAAGAGGCGCGGTTGCACGGAACATCCTCGCAAGCCAGGGCTGTTTGCCATGCAAAACTAGCCCTGGCTGATCCCCTACGCGAAGTGCGGAAGTTCGCTGAGTGAAACTAGTAATTGACTTCGCCAGTCGCGACCGCATCACCCGTGAGAACAGCGCAAATACCCGCCCCAATTTGAAGACGGATAAATGACTTCTGGGAATCCTAATATATAATGACCCGTTCGCCCATTAGCACGAGCAGCTGAGCGGTATCGTGTATTCAAATAATTGCTTCTACCTCCGAAACATTGCATGTAACACGAGCCACGGTTGGTTGACATTAGTTTTATTATGACCACCTGACCTGCCGACATCCACTGATCTAGTGAGCGAGTTCATTGGCTGAGCTTAAATTCAAAGTTTCGTAAAGCAATCAGCCAGGGGGTACTGCTGGCTGGCACTGACGTAAGTAGTTATATAGGTTAATCAGCGGGGACGGTTTGATTATGAGTGGAGGAAGAGTAAAAAGTAGTTCCGGCTCCCATGTTAAAAGATAGGGAAATACCCGAATGTTGCCAGATTTTCCTTCGGCATCGCGCCAATCCAATCCAATGTGCATCCAAAACGTATAGGTCTAAAAGGGTTAAGTTGGACTTTTAAAATAGGGCAAAACGTCAATTCGCTTTATCGTAAAGGTATACGACGACTTTTTGAGGTCGAGGTTCCAATTTAACCCTAGATTTTTAGTCCTTCAAATCCCATGTTAAAACATAGCGAAATTTACCTATATTTTTATTTTTCGAGGGTTCGATTTACCCCAAATGTCTTCCAAAAAAAAAACTGCCCTACCAATTTTCTCCATGTTAAAGGATAGGGAAATTTTCCCCATGATAGAAGATAGGTCATTTTTGCCATGTTAAAGCATAGGAGCTTCCAATTTACCCCAAATTATCCTATGAAAACTGTCCTACCAATTTTCTCCATGTTAAAGGATAGGGAAATTTTCCCCATGATAGAAGATAGGCCACTATCTCCATGTTAAAGCATAGGAGCTTCCAATTTACCCCAAATTATCCTCTGAAACCTGTCCTACCAATTTTCTCCATGTTAAAGGATAGGAGCTATTATTGTAAAGGTATTCGACTACTTTAAAAAAAAAAAAAAAAAATATACCGAACATCATTTGAACCTGTCACACACGAGCCTATCTCAAACATTTACTTGTAATTTACATATATCAACCTACAACACATAACCGGTGTTAAACATTGACCTACAGTCTGTAAAACAGCGACACACGTCATAGGTCAGACATATAGATTAGTGTTATTTGGTAGTGGTTAAATTCGTGTCTTTTATAAAACCCGTACTCGAGACGTGTCTGGACATGTTTGTTTGTTGCGGGCGTGAGCGCGCACACCCTGTATGACGTCATTAAACTGCTACGCGCAGTAATTTTGTGCGCGATGTGATTTGGTCAAACAGGTAGTGCTTTGGTTATCCATTGTTTTGAGCTTTCGCGCTTGAATATAATTCCATCATGTGACGTCATGGTAAGCGCAGTAATTTTGTACGCGAGGTGAGTTGGTCAAACAGGTAGTGCTTTGGTTAGCCATCGTTTTGAACTTGCGTACTTGAATGTAATCCCATCATGTGACGTCATAGTATGCGCAGTCATTTTGTACGCGAGGTGAGTTGGTTATGCAGGTAGTAATTTGGTTAGACCTTGTTTTGAACTTGCGTATGTAATGTAATCCCATCATGTGACGTCATGATGCAGTGACATAATTAAACTGTAAAATGCTACGCGCAGTAATTTTGTGCGCGAGGTGATTTGGTCAAACAGGTAGTGCTTTGGTTAGTCATTGTTTTGAGCTTTCGCGCTTGAATATATCCACATCATGTAACGTTATGGTCAATTCCCCTGTAAAATTTCATTCTAAAAGTTTCTTTGGTAACTTTTTCAGCACACTACAAAACTGACGCTACTAAACGGTATAAACTCGTATAAACTCGTAATGAATGCTCTGTGTGTTGGAAGAACAGCCGGGTATTGACATATAACATTTATACTTACCACCCGTATCTCACTTGAGTGTTCGCTTGAAAACTAATTGCGAACTGGTTCCAAACTGTTTTGAAGTGATACTCCCTGTCCAAGTAATATTAACTCGGTGACCTTGACACCAAAGTTGTCAAGCCTCTTTTTCGAAACAGGAGCGTAACAAAGTGAAGCGTTATGATAGAACAGTACAGGTGTATTAGCTATCATTTGTAAGAACTATATCAAACGCCGGCTATAAACAAACCAGTATAAACCAGTATAAATCAAACTAAGCTGATAACAAATGCTCTGTATGTTGGAAGAACATCCGAAATACTAACATAGTTAACACTCTTTTGTGACAAGGTGGTTGGCTCTGAAAAGAACCTCGATGGAGCGTAAAAGTCACGTGGGCGTGCCGAAAGATCACCGACTTCAGAGTACAAACTACACATGCGCAAACGATAGATTAAAAAATTCAAGCACGGACCGCAGAGTAAAACCGTCTTTCAACACAGACACATCGTACTATAAACAAACTGGTTCCAAACTGATTTGAAGTGGAAGTGTGTCAATTAGTCAACATTTTGTATCAATGTCTAGTCTCTGGTTCTTGTAGTTATGGAGCGTGACATATAAATACGTTTGTGTTGTTCACGAATAAACTGTGCAAACTTCATCTTGTGTCTTTTTCATAGTGTAATGCAAAGCATATGTTGGGAACCTTACAAATAGTCTTACACTTCACAACTAAAGATATACTATCGGCATTGTCAATATTAGCGTCATCGATTTGCGTAAAACAGGTTCGTGTACGATATGCAAGACACATGAACAGTACCACGGATCAATCTTAATCAAACTAAAACAACTACGGAACTTGTACGTTGTACGAATTGAACTTAGACCAACTAGTTGGACAAACGAAACACTACACTTTGACCAACACGCTGCACGAATCAAAATATAGACACGAGTTGTACAAACGAAACACTAAACTTAGCCAAACACGTGGCACGAATTGAACTTAGACCAATTAGTCGGACAAACGAAACACTAAACTTAGCCCAACAGGTTGTACGAATTGAACTTAGATCAACTAGTTGTACAAACGAAACACTAAACTTAGCCGAACACGCTGCACGAAACAAACTAAAGACACGAGTTATACAAACGAAACACTAAACTTAACCAAACTAAAACGACTACGGAACTTGTACGTTGTACGAATTGAACTTAGACCAACTAGCCGGACAAACGAAACACTACACTTTGACCAACACGCTGCACGAACCAAACTATAGACACGAGTTGTACAAACGGAACACTAAACTTAACCAAACTAAAACGACTACGGAACTTGTACGTTGTATGAATTGAATTTAGACCAACTAGTTGTACAAACGAAACAATAAACTTAGCCGAACACGCTGCATGAACCAAACTATAGACACGAGTTGTACAAACGAAACACTAAACTTAGCCGAACACGCTGCACGAACCAAACTATAGACACAAGTTGTACAAACGAAACACTAAACTTAGCCGAACACGTGGCACGAATTGAACTTAGACCAACTAGTCGGACAAACGAAACACTAAACTTACGTTCTGAAATGACACCATGTGTGTGTGTGTGTGTGTATGTGCGTGTGCGTGTGCGTGTGCGTGTGCGTGTGCGTGTGCGTGACAGGAGTCCTTATACACTGTGTATAACAGTCAACTTTCTATATCCCCAGGACAGGAATACTTAAGGCAATTTTATCAGGCCACCCATTATGTTATGTGCTAAGGGAGTAGAACGACGTCACATTGTACAGGTGCAAGTGACTTATGAAAGACCATGCATTGTCATCTATTCTCTAGGGGTGAAAAATGCCCTCCAGTGAAAGAGAGCCAAGTCACTTTTTGATGTCAGCAGGAGAATTAAACACAATAAATATACCTCTGCAATCAACTATAGAAATAGGACGAGAGCAGGTCTGGAGATAACAAATAAGAAAAAAATGGGACCAGAGCAGGTCAGATATGTTTAATAATAGAATGCTGATGCTCTTTGCTAATTCGTTTAAGACACGAGGATGGAGGCCAACAAGTCCTGATGGTTTAAATGTCTTTAGTTTTTTAGTTTTGATATGCCACTAACGATGGGTTGATGTTGGAAGACTCCATTGTGTTATAAAAATCTCATAGGTTCCTCCGGGATATCTCCTTCTGGTTCTCTCATAATTACCGAGGAGAAGTAATTGGCTAACACCTATGTTTTTCCAAGTCCGCTGAGTTTGTCATGTCATCTTTGTTTTTGTTTTCTAGAAAGATGGGTATTTCCGTTTATGTCTTCATTTTTGCCCTTGCATACTGCCAGATTTCTTAGATTATGTTTTATTTGATTAACTATATCCTTTTCATACAGTTTCTGTGCTTTTCTTGTCAGTCTCCTGACCTAATAGCGCAATCGGTAAAATTCCTCTTAAGCTTGGATATCTTTGGTAAGAAGATAATCTTCCACAATCTGTTTTTCCTTTTGATTTTAGCTCGGGTTTGAATGAATGGTCGCTTCTTCCTAATGCTGATGGAGTCTCGACTGTTGAGATCTCGGTGTATTCACTACTGATTACAAGGTCAAGGAGCGATGGTTCGGTTGTACCTTTACCTCTAGTGGGCTTTGTAATATGTTGCACCAAGTAAGTCTCGATTTTTATAATTAATTTAAATTATTTATCTTCAGTACTTGCTGCTGTAGTTGAGATTATTTACTAATCAATCTACGGGTAGTTGAAATCTCCAAGTATAGCAGAACATGTGAAAAACATTTCTCACTTATTTTATCCAGTAATTTCTTAAGGTTGTCATTGTTCTCAGTGGTGCTGTTATGGCTTCTATAAAAGAACCTAAGAGAAGGGTATCCTTCCGTTTCAATTCTAAAATGCAAAGCAGTACTTTATTCAATTCAACATCAAACTGCTGTACTCGAAATGCCAAACAGTTGTGAATAAACAAGAACATCCCTCTGCCTTTGCCTTCACTCATGTTCACAGTTTCCATTTAAGACAATTCCAAGTTGTATTCCTGCGTGGTAAGTTGTCTTTTAAAATGTGTAGGCTTTACTTCTGAAATTGTTATAACAAGTGGTGGAGATGAGTGTTTTTTTAATTTTACGTTT
>OZ023218.1:28694366-28915393 GCA_963995525.1 Escarpia spicata
TATATATTTGTTGGGCGAGAGATGAATGGCGCGTGGTGAGTGTTATTTATACACTCCTCCACTGATGCAATGTATGGTCGGGTGCCAGTGGTTAATGTAATATGATGTACCTCATCTCCCCAGCTGTTCCTGTCCCACCTCACCACACACTCTTCTTCCCAACTATTTCCACCTCCTAGTTGGTTTAGAGCTGGGAGCCGAATGCAGGGGCTGCGGAAGGAATCACAGCTTGTTTCGTTTCGTTCTACGACATTTTCGAAGGTTTCAGGAATAGTGAAGATGACGCCTGGGAATGACATTTGATGTAATCACAGGTGAGAGGTGTGGCTTGGTTTTATTCACAGATGTTCTGATAACAGAAGCTCTGTAATATCGTTGTGGCAATGCAAGTAATTAATCTTGATTTCTTTCCCTCTAGTTTAATCGTCTTCTATTTAATGACCTCATTTATTTGGTTTAAGATTTTATTGCAGGTGGAAAGTGGCTAGAATCTCAATTCAAATCTTCCTGTCCACCTATCAGTTGTGAGAGTTGTTCACCAATTCATCTAATATTTTGTATCAAGATCCATTTACCAACTATGACTATTGCCTGACGAATAAGGTGGCAGGTTATGATGGTTTACATATTATATAGACAAACATTCTGAGTCAGATTTGTCATGATCAGAGAAATGTTTATAAGACTATGATAAGAGTATGGCCTTCATCAGACTCAAACAAGTGTGTATAGTTTGACAGTATGCATAGTTCTTCTGGATAATGTGGTAGCCCCGACTTCCGGGCAATGTCCCACAGGATAGGAGTTGTTGAAAATATTTTCCATGACAACAATTGCGCAGGCTGCATTGTGTAGACCTATGGGGTGCTCGCCCTTCCCAGTGAAGTAGTACAAAACAATCAGGTAGGTGGCACTATTAACAATGTAAATAATCCATTGTTTGATCAGCTGTTAAAAAAACACTACGACAACAGTATTTTTGGTGCCATCTGGTGGATCGGTTGAAAGGCCTTGAGGTCAGTGTCACAGTTTGAAGAGTTGTTCTTGTACTTTGGTTGGTCAAACACCTTCCACATGTCAAGTACTGAAGCGGGTCTGTAGTGGAGATGTGTCAAATGTTATGAAATAACCGGCTGACCCAAGAAATGTTTACGAGGTAAGGCCCTACTTTCGTAAGCAAGAGTAATATCCCAAGCAGACCTGATGCCTTAAGTAAGAAAAATGAGGAAACTTTATATTTATCTTCTGGGTGATAAAGATGATGCAGTTTATCATCTCAGTTGCCTCAGACAAGATGCCATACAGTTGTGCAGGCAGTGCAGTGAAGACAGACTAGACAGAGGTGTTTGCTTTAAGACTTGTGTAACTTAATATTGGTGGGAGGGGATGAGTCCCAGTGTCATCTCCCAGGGGTGACAAGGAACCCCCCCAGAGGGTATAGCCTGCCTGGATGTAGGCAGAAGACTAGTGATCCAGCTGTTGTAGTGTGATACTACCCAGGACTTTGACTGCTCTCAGCTAAGTGCATGCCATACTGGTGCTGTAAGATTGTCACCACAGAGTGCTGTTTAGTGTCCCTCCCAGGTTTAAACTGTCAGCATTAACGCTGAGCTATGCAGTCATCTACACTAGGGTAAGTACTTGTGTTATTGTCTTATCTCTGTGTTAGCATCGCTGTTGCATGTCTGTGTGATTCATGAACATAGGGTGTGGTACAGAGGTTATTGAGGTTGAAACCAGTGCTTATATTGTGTGTGCATCCTTGGGACTGTGTTTGTTTCTTTAATGTCAGACTGGTCTAGTTTGAAGCTGTCGGAATTTCGGAAACACTAAGAGTATGCGAGAAATCGCATTGATACAGCTTGTACACCTTGATAGGCAGCTTGTACACCATTGATACACCTTGTACACCTTGATAGGCAGCTTGTAGTCTGATAAGGACACATTTTTTGTGACAACATTGAATTCAGGGGTAATGTAATATGTTCTCCGGAGGGCAACATTGTGACTTTGAAAGGTTGCGTTTATTTCAAAATCATGTATTATCTTATGATGTGTGTCAGAGCACAGGTTTGTGTGACACAAGGCGATGCTGTGTTTATATTTTGGGTCTGACTCCTCAGTTTTGTTGGGCTGCAATGATTGTTATTGCTCGTGTCTCCATCTAGTGGATAATGCAGCAGTAGTATTTTACATGCTCAAAAAGGAGGGCCTAATAAATGTGTGATAGGTCTTTAGTCAGGGCAGTATTGAAATTCAGGATAGCAAACATTCTTATCCCAAACCCAAAGCCCTGTGGCCCCCTAAATATGACACTGGTACTGCTACAGAGTTCAATAGCCAATGCAATAAAGAAGATTAACATTTTTGTTCCGCTTAGAAAACAGTTCAAGTTTATCTTGAAGTGACATAAACGGTTTCATGGCACATTTGAAACAACCTGTACTAGACTGACCTTTAGATCTGTCAGCCGAGAGTGCACAACATGCCACAATCATCAACATTGAGACCAGTAACGAAAAATTGCGAAATAGTAGGAATAGTAGACTTAATGTGCCGCTATTAATCCCAGTTGTATGTGTCAGTGCCTGGAACCCAAGGAGCTCTCTGAAGTTCTCTCCACATTCCATTCTCGCCATGAGATGATGTTCTTGGAAGGTACAGAGTCAGGTTCGGCTAGGTGTGTATTGACTTTGATGATTGCCTCGAGAGGTTGGTCACTTCAGCCGTGTGGCAGCTTCTCATGACTTGTTTTGACAGATTTCAGTTTAGTTCAAGGCAGAGTGAAGGTAAGGTGTGGTCGAGTTAGTAAGTTTGGGTGGCATTTAACAAGTGAGTGAGGTTTGGCAATATTACATATTTGAAATTATGAGTGCTTCGTGCAAGTGTGGATGTCATTTCATTGGTACGTTGTTGTTGGCATCTATTTCTAGATTAAAAAATATTTGATGTGGAAGGTTTATTAGTGTGTAAGTCATGAGAACACACTCATTTATGTTGTTATTGGCATTTGTTGCTGGTTTAAAAACATGTCTTATACAGCTTTTAATAGTGCATAAGTAACCAGAAAATTTTATTCTTTGACAAATTTGACATTGTTTGCAGCGAATATCTCTATCATATCTAATTTTTACAAGATGATACAAAGGTAAATGGTGCTCAGTAATAATATATGATATTGGTCTGTATCTGAGCATTATCTCGAATCACTAAATGCTTGTGACACTGTGATTGTTGTCTTGTCTTGAGGAGCCTCAGGCACTAGTTAACACAGTTTTCTCTGATGACACAGGCAGGGGACTAGTTTTTTCACCAGTTGCTCCGAAAGATCACATGTTAAATGAGCAAATGTTCCCACGTATGTTCCATCCTGTGCAGGTTATAACATGTATTTGTACTGATCAAGATACAATGAAACGTTCAAAAATTATATTAAGTCGCATATTGTTATAGTTATCTCTAAATATGGTCGGTGTCACATGTAATGTTGTCCACCATAAAGAACAATTACAGTTGCATTTCTGTGGGTGATGTTTGATCTAGATTAATGTTTTGATAAAGTCATATCAGTTAGCGAGATTCCACATATCTTAAATTCTTAATAACATCACATTGCCAAGCAGTTTGTGCAGTGCCATTTTGGTGCTGACAGGTTTAATAATCAGTGCTAATATGACTGATGTCACGTAACTGAGCTAGAACTGTATGTGACAGCTGGTTATAGTGTGTGTCTGATAACTACTCTGTCTCCAGGCATCCGTGTCAACATAATCACCAAACTTGTCCCATGCAACCAACCTGTGTCACAGGCTGTGAATATTGGAGCAAGCTGTTGCACCAGGCATCTCTAACATTCCCACCATTAAGGTTATGCAATGTGCAGCATAATTGGCCATCTTTCATTGTGTGTTTGTGGAGGTAACTGTCCCTGGTTTGTTGCATTGTAACTTAGCTGGTGGTCTGTGAAGCAAGTTTTACCAGTGACGGAGAAAGTAACAATGTTTGTGGACACTTAGTTGGAATATCAGTTGAGTGTATTATGGGAAAGTGAGAGTTGGAAAGGCGGTCAAGTATTGATGACTTGAAATGTTTGCTTGAACGTTGTCACATAACCTGTCATTGGTGACTGGTGACAGTTGGAGGGGAAGAAGGGTGAAAGGAAGAGTAGAAGAGTGAAAGAGGGGGACTGTGTGTGAGAGAGAGGGGGAGAAGGTGAGAGGGAGAGAGTTAGGGAGATAGAGAAGCTAGGGGAGAGAGAAGCTAGGGGGAGAGAGAAGCTAGGTGGAGAGAGAAGCTAGGGGGAGGGAGACGCTGCGGAGGGAGAAAGTTCGGGAGAGCAGGGAGAGGGATAGAAGGAGAAGGGGAGAGGGAGACGGATAGAAGGGAAACATTTCCGTGAAAGTGAAACAATGTCAAGACACATTTGTTTGGACCACCAGAGACAGCTGTTTAGTGTGTGTTGTCTGTGACTGCCACTATGTGGAGGAGGTGGGTTGTATGGGGGGTGACATCTTACATAGTTGTCACCAACAAGTGGATACTTGTCATCGCCCTTGTGACACTTGTCATCCTCATAGGACAACAGTGGCTCAGTGACAGGTGAGTCAAAAAAGGAGTGGCGACTCTCAAACAATGGAACATAACACAATAATACTTGGATGTTAATCTTTTATTTTACATGGAATTGGAGGGATTAAATAGATGACTTTATGGTTTTCTAATACAATTTTGATGAAAGGATTCTTTAGTATTTTGCCAGTTTCATGAAATACACTTATACAAACATTTTTGTCTATGTAAATCAAAATAAAACCAGCTACTCTAATTTGACACTTTACCATCTCAGATCAGGTTTATGAAATGTCTTCAGTTGGACTGCCTCATGCTCTCTATTTGTTCAACTGACCAACAAACTTATTTCCAAATGTGTTTACCCACAGCAGTTGAAACACTTTTCCAACCCGGCAACTTTATGATTTGTTCTGCAGTTCGACCTCATTCTGACTGAGTGGCAGGAACAGCTGTCTCTTTCTAATTGATCCTGTGCTCTTCCAAGAAGTTCTTCTAGTACATTTCTCCAGATCTGCTAGTGAAATATATAATAATATATTTTATTTGGTATAGCGCCACATCCAGTATTGTTCGTGGCGCTTCACAACATATTAAAATACATAAAAATGATAGAATTGCAATAAATATCTATATGTATATTAATTTAAAATAAATATTAGTGGTAAAGAATAAAATATAAATCATAATAATCAATCTAGCACAATAACTATATAACAATAATACTAATAAATCTATATATATATGTATGATTAATAATAATAAATAATTTAGTAAAACATTTGATATAAAATAATTTATGTGAGGAATAATTAATAATCATTATATGAATACGATAACTAATTAAAATTAGTTTTAGTAGAGGGCAGTGTTCATCTAGAGTGACACTAATATGAAACACAAAAGAAATGTGTCTTCAGACGACATTTGAAGCCAACGAGAGTGTCACAGGTTTTAACAACACTTGGTAAGACAATGCACACTGAAATGAGCATCTATAATATGTTAACAAAATTATGTATGTTTTTTTAAATAAATTGGTGTTTAATAGCATGGTTTGTAGACTTCCATGAGAAATTATTTCATATTGTCACAGAAGGTCCTGTGTGGGTCATAAGAGTTTATATGAGAAAATGTGGGAATGATAAATGCAGTACTTTTCCAACTATAATTTAACTTCCCCAATTGACTATCTGTGCACAAACTCCATTTAAAATTAAACAAGTATGATAGTTTAAATAAGTATAATTGGAAATAGTTACCATTCGTTAATGTGGAATGTGATGTTGTTCCTCAAGGATATGCTCCCGTGTTTACTTAATGTAACTTATAAGTAGCGTGTAACCACAGAAACTACATTTGTACCATGAAACATAAGTTGGTGCCCCGAGGTGAACTAACTAGCCTCCAAGAAGACAAGCTATTTGAAGACTATTGGGTGTAATATGTTTGCTGGAGAATAACTTGCTGACAGCTGATCAACTGACCTGAACGGGGTGTGGTTTCTTTCATTAGACATAACAACATAAATATATAAATAATATTGTTTATGTATTTGCCCTGACTGCCCCTGCCGATTATTGCCATGTTTCTGCCTGTCGTTGGTTGGTGGTAGATGGAGATTGGTATCTGGGAGGAATATGTCTGCTTCATACTTGACCTTTCACATTCCCTGTTTATGTCTCACTCAGTCTCTGTCACAGAGTTATTTATCTTAATATTCTTACTCTCTTTTGCTCTACTGATCTCTCTATCTCTGTCCCCTCCCCTCTGCCCCCCTCTCCCCCTCTCCCTTGTTCGCTCTATCTCCCTCTCCCTTGCTTGCTCTCTCTCCCCTCTCCCCCCTCTCCCTTGCTCGCCCTCTCTCCCTTGCTTGCTCTCTCTCCCCCCCCTCCCCCTCTCCCTTGCTTGCTCTCTCTCTCCCGCCTCTCTCTTGCTCGCTCTCTCTCCCCCCTCCCCCTCCCCCCTCTCCCCCTCTCCTCCCTCTCCCCCTCTCCTTTGCTCGCTCTCTCTCCCTCTCCCTTGCTTGCTCTCTCTCTCCCCCCTCTCCCCCTCTCCCTTGCATGTTCTCTCTCCCTATCCCTTGCTTGCTCTCTCTCTCCATCTCCCTTGCTTGCTCTCTCTCCCTCTCCCCCCTCTCCCCCTCTCCCTTGCTCACTCTCTCTCTCCCTTGTTTGCTCTCTCTCCCTCTCCCTTGCTTGCTCTCTCTCCCTCTCCCTTGCTTGCTCTCTCTCAGTATCCCATCTCACATCTCTTGTTATCTCCCTCTACTCCCGTCTTTCCCCTTCCCTTCCTTTGTTCATTTATGAAGGTTGTTACAGAATTAAAGTGCCTGGATGATACCATTCCTCATAAGTTCACTTAAAACACTGCTTAAAACACTGCATTAAAAACTATTGCTGTGGTTATTTTAATTTCTCCACTGTGTTATTGTGTGTGCTAGGTTCTTGTCCAGAGCGTTAGTGTCTCATTACTTCTGAACAATTTTCAATCGTAAGTTTTGATTGGTTTGGTGTAATGGAGTTTTTATAGCAGTAAGTTTGGTTACCTGTGGAAATGCAGAAAACATTACAGTATGTTTGCAATTTAAATATGTTATCTAGAAGTAATGAAGCAACAAAAATATACTTTTACAATTATTTCGACCATCACTTGAGAGTATCACCTATGTTATGTACAGGTGTAACTACCTTGGAGCTGTTTCTGGAGATAGTTATTAGCAGTGATGTTCCACAAGTACCTGAAAGTATGGCAGGAACACCTGGCGTGATTGTGTGACCAGGTAATTACAACATAACTGTCCTGTGATGTTGTTTACCTCCAATCTACAGCAGTAGCAATGTCACTTATTGGGTGATTGAGAGATATGGGCGACCTTCAGCAGTAGCAATGTCTCTTATTGGGTGATTGAAAGATATGGGTGGAAAGATGTCCCCACATTAGCTGCTCTGTCGGTGATTAAGCCAAGAGGAACTGTTTATTAAGTCAGAGTCAGCACAGGTACTATTACTGGTTGGCCCTGACTTACATCTTGTATTGATAAACTGGCAGAGATTATGGCGCCACTAGAGTCTGATCACCCTTCATGTAGCGGCTTCAGATTGGGGCTGTCAGTGCTGTACTTATGTGTATTGGGTATCTGTGCACGCCCTGCCCTGGGTGTTGAGTAACGTTACGTGGTGTACCAGTAGTACTGCAAGTGTTAGGCTGGAGGCAGATGCACTAAGAAGTGATTTCTCAGGTTGAGCAGTTAGTTAAGCTAGGCGCACACCAGCCGATTTTTGGTGCACACCAACCGACTAGTCAGCATTAAAATCGTCGGCCAATGTCAGTCGGTTGGTGTGTGCCGGATTTTAGCCCGACGGTCGGCCTTATTCCACCAATTAACGCCAAGTTTTCAAGCCAATTCGGGCCACAATTTTTTATTTTGTACTTTCATATTTTACTGGCCTGGCGGGTAACCAACGTTTCAGATAGTGGTAGATCGTTTTTATCCTATTGCAATGAAACGTCATTGTTTTTATCGCTTGTCCTTAAAATAAACTTAATTTCCGTCTGACTTTGTTTCCCAGCCGCTTCCGAAAAGAATTGCCATTTTGTCTTATAAAAAACACTACCGCTGGTGGCACCGCTCCCAGGCAGATATATAAGCATAAAAAATCTGCAAAGCAGTGCTTGCAGTGAAAAATGTTTGAGGAATTTGTTGGGTGCGACTAATTAAGGCTTCAACATACTGTTAACTGGACCAGTTAAATATAAGGTTCTTTGTACTGATATAAAACAGCTTGATGCTATGCTTTTCTTTGCTGGAGGATTTGCTAAAGACTCAAGCCATATCATCGTGAAGGCTGATGGCGAGGTTCCGACTATGTAACAAGTTTCGTTTTCCTGATAGCCATTCTCGGGTGTAAATTCTCGAGTAAACACCAAAGGGGCAAGCGCGTATTTATAGTGGACTGGGCCCCCCCAGTCAACGTTAGTCGGCTGGTGTGTGCTTAGCATTACACACAGAGCCCAGTCTGAAGACAGAACTTTCACCCACTGATCACCCTCTTCTGGTCACCTGTCTGTCCTTTGAACTTCTCGCTTGACAGTGCAGTGTTTTTACCATTGTGCCAATGACATGTCCAACTAGACGCAGAACAATCAGCTGGTCTTGATCTGTGTTTATCTAGAAACGAAGGAGGTACAGTTAAAGGTGAACTGTGTTGTGATGGCGTTGTGTTTACTTATACAAGTAATGACAAGAGAATGACTTGAAGGATTACTGAACATTCGTCAGAATAGTTTGTTTTCATTTAATCATGTTCTTTATAATACATCCAGAACATTAATTACAAGTCTCTACAAGATAATTAATATTTTGGATATGTTAAAAAGAAATTGATTCAATAATGACTTGAATAAGTCGGCCATGAATCATGATATGCACTACTCGTGAGGTACTTGATGTGTGTCGTAGACCTAGAGCATTTCCTCACCAGTCTGTGTCTGGCAGATTACACACAGACACAGAGCAGATATCTCACCCAACTCATGAATCTTTGTGTACTTAGAACGTAATAGAGAGGTCTACAAAGTGACATAGATTGGGTGAATGGTGAAAGTTACTCTCCAGAAAGTCAGGGAACACAGAACCAGTAGAGCGATGCAGTGAAAGAGATTGACTTGTATACAAAGGTTCTACACCTGAAACTTTATGTAGCGGGCGGGAATCATTTCACTTACAGATGAAATTGGGTGTTACATAACTTGAGGATCTATGCAAGAAATGTGTCAATGAGGTTCTGTGGTTGTAATGAGATGTTTATCAACATTATTGGCCAGAGACTGAAGCAGCTAGTCTATGATGGAGGTTCATCTCCCTGTAGCTATCTCAGAAGATGTACCACCATCTCCCTGTAGCTATCTCAGGAGATGTACCACCATCTCTCTGTAACTATCTCGGGAGATGTACCACCATCTCCCTGTAACTATCTCAGGAGATGTACCACCATCTCTCTGTAGCTATCTCAGGAGAGGTTCCACCATCTCTCTGTAGCTATCTCAGGGGATGTACCACCATCTTCCTGTAACTATCTCAGGAGATGTACCACCATGTCTCTGTAGTTATCTCTGGATATGTCCCACCATCTCCCTGTAACTACCTCAGGAGATGTACCACCATGTCTCTGTAGCTATCTCTGGATATGTCCCACCATCACCCTGTAACTATCTCAGGAGATGTACCACCATGTCTCTGTAGCTATCTCAGGAGATGTACCACCATGTCTCTGTAGCTATCTCAGGAGATGTCCCACCATCTCCCCGTAGCTATCCCATGAGATGTGCCTCCCACATTACTCTGGAGTCTGGAGATGCTGGCAGGGTTATTGCACCAAGCACATGTTAGTGGCAGTACAGGCGCCTGGCTGTGCTATTGATAGCCTCACGAATTGATGTCTTCTATCCAACAAACGAAACATTGCGACACACCGTGAAAGTGCATATTGCGGCCTGACCCCGTCACGCCAGCAGACTCTGAGATGTAGATGAACTCTGGTGCATGAGTGACTGATATTGCCCATCCCTGTGATGGTGGAGCCTGACGGTGGAGCCATGTGACGGGTAGGCTCAGTGGTATGTGCCAGGTGTGTGCTGGGGGCAGTTACCTACAAACTGCAGCTGTCAAGGCCCACACTGGCACACAGCTCCCTGGCCACATTCCTCTTCCTGATGCCAAACTCTTCACTGCTTTTGTGGCACTTTCGGGCACAATTCAAGGCAAGTTGTGTCAAAACACGGAAGATGACCAGTCATAGATCACTTGTGCAACTCTGATAGGTGCACTCACATTTTCGTAGGATATTGTGTCTGGGATCTTGCCAAGACTGGATTTGTCTTTATGGCTGCTTGGATTACGACACACAGAGGCTTATCTATGTGGGATTATTGTGTCAGAGAAGTATCTGATTCGACATTCTGAGGCAATTTGTCTAAGGCAGTTGGTTGTTGGCAGATATCTCTTATAAGCAGCCACACTGTGTACGTTCTCTTGACTTGGATCCAAGTGCAGTTTGTATTGTTTCGTTGTAACCTCTAACAAAATGGTGGAGGTCAGTCGATTTCGCAAAAAGAGTGCTTCTCTTTCGCTGCATCTGTCATTTCGAAACACCAGAGTTCAGAGTGCAGAGTTCATCAAACCAAGGCGGTTGTCTAGGCAACTACAGGTGAAATCATACGTCGAGATTCCGTGAGTATTATGTTTGGAAACTTCTTTTTTAATTCAATGATACTACCACATCAGTGATTGTGACGTACATATAACTGTATCATAATACTTTGTATCCCTGGTAATTTAGTGTTCCTGAGCTGAACATTAGCAATTTATACTATACAGCTTGTGTTTGCACATAATGCAATATTCTTCATGTGAAAATATAACATGATGCTAAAGTTGGGTTAGCAGGATATGTTTGTTTTACAAAATACAGTGCAATTATTAGCTGATGTCACATGAGAAAGTTGAGTGGCATGGGTTGAATAATTGACTGCCTGGAGTAAGGCCATCTGTTGTAGTGGAACTGTACAGTAACAGTGTGGTATCTCTACTTCCTACACACCAAACCTAGGTGTGGTTGGTTTTTACAAGCTCTCAGAGACAGGCTTGTACTTGGCACTAACAGCAGGCAGTGTTTATCTACAGACTGCATACTCACCCCCCCCCCCCCCCCCCAGTTACACCCTCCTGACTTCTGTATGTAGCACTTCTCTATTGCCCTGTCTTAAAATGACACTGTCAGTTCCCCATTTATTAATATTCATTAATATAATGTTGTTAACACTAGAACAAATATGTTGAAGGTATACAAACTGCGTTCAATAAATGCAAAACATTGTTTGTAGCTTGACTGCTTTACTGGCACCATTTTGTCACATGTACATGTAACATTCAAATTGAATACAAAACATTCAGATAGTAAACATCAGCATTGTCAGAGGTAGGCAAGTTCCTGAAATTGCTCTTTGATGTTGGGCAAGACAGGTGTGGTTCCCACAGTGAAGACCCTTAAAGACAGCAACAGATTTAGTGAGCTTCCTGCTAATACTATTACTACCCCTGGCTTGAGAGGCTGATTCTGGGTAAGGGAACTGATAGTCATTTTAAAGAGAGACTGACCGCTGGAGAAGTAGACTGCTAGAGAAGCTAGTAGACATCCATCCAGGTGGGTTGCCTCGCGCTTGAAGGCTATCCATAAACAGAAGGTAGTCGGCCCTGAACTCATTGCTGGCAATCAGTTCAATGATTTAAAGGCCGCAGCTGCATGTGTACCATAATGAGTGTGTGTATTGGGACACTATGTTATCAGACAGCTATTATTTGTAGTGTCTAAATACACACATCCGCAATGACTATATACGTATGTGGACATTATGTTATCAGACAGCTATTATTTGTACATGTCTCAGTACACACGTCTGCAGTGGCTATATACATATGTGGACATTATGTTATCAGACAGCTATTATTTGTACGTGTCTCAGTACACACGTCTGCAGTGACTATATACGTATGTGGACATTATGTTATCAGACAGCTATTATTTGTACATGTCTCAGTACACACGTCTGCAGTGACTATATACATATGTGGACATTATGTTATCAGACAGCTATTATTTGTACGTGTCTCAGTACACACGTCTGCAGTGACTATATACGTATGTGGACATTATGTTATCAGACAGCTATTATTTGTACATGTCTCAGTACACACGTCTGCAGTGGCTATATACATATGTGGACATTATGTTATCAGACAGCTATTATTTGTACGTGTCTCAGTACACACGTCTGCAGTGACTATATATGTATGTGGACATTATGTTATCAGACAGCTATTATTTGTACGTGTCTCAGTACACACGTCTGCAGTGACTATATACGTATGTGGACATTATGTTATCAGACAGCTATTATTTGTACATGTCTCAGTACACACGTCTGCAGTGGCTATATACATATGTGGACATTATGTTATCAGACAGCTATTATTTGTACGTGTCTCAGTACACAGTCTGCAATGACTATATACATATGTGGACATTATGTTATCAGACAGCTATTATTTGTACGTGTCTCAGTACACACGTCTGCAATGACTATATACGTATGTGGACATTATGTTATCAGACAGCTATTATTTGTACGTGTCTCAGTACACAGTCTGCAATGACTATATACATATGTGGACATTATGTTATCAGACAGCTATTATGTGTACATGTCTCAGTACACACGTCTGCAGTGACTATATACATATGTGGACATTATGTTATCAGACAGCTATTATTTGTACGTGTCTCAGTACACACGTCTGCAGTGACTATATACATATGTGGACATTATGTTATCAGACAGCTATTATGTGTACATGTCTCAGTACACACGTCTGCAGTGACTATATACATATGTGGACATTATGTTATCAGACAGCTATTATTTGTACGTGTCTCAGTACACACGTCTGCAGTGACTATATACATATGTGGACATTATGTTATCAGACAGCTATTATTTGTACGTGTCTCAGTACACACGTCTGCAATGACTATATACATATGTGGACATTTTTGTTATCAGACAGCTATTATTTGTACGTGTCACAGTACACACGTCTGCAATTACTATATACGTATGTGGACATTATGTTATCAGACAGCTATTATTTGTACGTGTCTCAGTACACACGTCTGCAATTACTATATACGTATGTGGACATTATGTTATCAGACAGCTATTATTTGTACGTGTCACAGTACACACGTCTGCAATGACTATATACGTATGTGGACATTATGTTATCAGACAGCTATTATTTGTACGTGTCTCAATACACACGTCTGCAGTGACTATATACGTATGTGGACACAATATGTTTTTAGACACAAGATATAATAATTTTGTGATGTATGTTTTCGGGACAGCTGGCTAGTTAATTATTTTTAAGTGTCCGAATATTTACTCTTATCATGGTAGTCTGGCCACACTTGCAGAATACAACCACAGATGTACCAATTCTAACTTTGTGTGTCCCCCCTCATCAAAACCTGTCTTTGTCCCAACCCCTTCCTGGGAATATCCAGGCATGAGATGCTTGGAATTTACCCTGGGGTGTAGTTCTGTGTTTAGCAGATTTGGTGTTAAATGTCTTTCCAGGGCTGGCAAATTAGGAGAGGGTGTACAAATTGGTTACATTTGGATTCAAGATATTTGGAGAGCCACATAGTTAACTGATAACTAATTAGTTTTAGTGCAGATCTAGCATAAATCTGTAGCAACAGGAAATGTTTTACATAATACGCACCAGTTGATTAAGATTGTTTATGCGTGCACAGATTGGCAACGTTGTCAACACTATCGACCAAGGTCTCACGTCAAGCAAAGGATAACCGTCAAGCAAAGGATAACCGTGCAAAAACATAGCTGCCAATCAGGCTGGAATGTTTTTGCTGGCAAGTTATTTGAGTCTACTTATCCTTGTTAAACACGAGATTGGTTTCTGATGAATTAGCCCCGTTTTACCAGTCAGTGGCAGCAAGTGAAGTGTGGCTGATGCTGTATAAATGCGATTGACACAAAATAGTTTAACGTAAACGTTGGAAAGAAGCCAATATTTATAGATGAGTCGAAGCAGTGCGAGATGTCCTTAGGTGACTCTTCCTGGCTCCCCTATCACATCCCAGGTTTGACAGCTGAGATCGTGTAGAAATGCTCTTGTTTTAAGACAGACAGGTAGACCTAGTCATGACTACGCTTGGCATGCAGCATTTTACATTGATATGAAAATACATGAGTTGCTGCAGTTCATGGCCACTTGTAGTAGGGCATGTTTAAAAGGTACCCAGTTTAAAGATGCACAATAAAAATTCTACTCCATTTTGCCAAATTAGAATTAAACAATTTGTTGCCATATTTTGATTCTTCTCTGGAGATTTCAGCAGCCGCAGCTTCATTATTTTAATTATTTTATTTGATCCAATATCCAAATATGTTTTACATAAATTGTGTTACACTTATAATAAGCAGAATCTTGATTTTTGTTATCTTAAGTTAGCAGTCATGTATTGTAGTTACCAATCTAAAAGAGTTAGGTAGAGCTAGCTATGGAGAGTAGAAATGAAAGGGTTAATAATGCACAGCTGGCCCAACATCACACAGTGGCCTGACTGTCCATCTTCCCTCCCCCACTGGGGTGGAGAGCCTTCCCAGCCTGTGCTACCCCTCTGTGCCCCCCTTGGGGTGACTGCTACCATGTGACCAGTTGCCTGTGCAAGGGCATACTGCTGTTAATTGGTGTCACAAGGAAACAGGGCTAGATAATTAGGTGTGGACTGTGGACTGGTGTCTTGTGGCTGCTCTACTTCTGCAGTCTTAGTCAGTGATAGGAGAGTAACTGCATCCTTGTGTTCCCGTCTTTGTCCCACCATAGGGAGGAGGAAGGGGAGGATTTCCTGCATCTGTGTAGCCTGGTCACGATTAGGAGGCAGACAAGGAACCACACAAGTTCCCAGTTTGCACAGTGCTAGCTAGCTCTGCGACAGCTACACGATCCAGCTACGGGTTGAGTGAAGCACTTTGTCTTGTCGATCCTGGCCTTGCACTCTGCCAGTTGGCTGCACACGTTGTGTTGACTTATAAAACGTGAGTGAGTTTGTGCAGTGTGTCGCTGCATACAGGAATGTGTTACCAGTGATGTCTGAGGCGAGACAACAGTGGCAGCCCTGTGATACTTCACCGTGGTTCATCCTTCGACTGCGCGGATACGACGTGTTTGTGCATAAAAATGTACACAGAGCGGCCTGAGATCTGCAAGATCTATGTGGACTGGAAACTCTAGCCACCATAACATTGGATACTTAAGTTTTACACGGTACACCGCGGGGAGATATTGTATGCGTAGTGTTTACTCATGACGCAGTTTGCCAAATCTGTGGCTGCCAATGGATGTATTTGAACTGACAATGCAGTGTGGAGTGTAGTTCACATCATACAGGCTTCAGTGCAGATTCACTGGGATACTTTGTGTTTGAGGATTTCATCATCCTCAGTAAATGTTCCAACAAGAAGTGGGTTATTATAAATGTGTGCACAAATCGTCCTGTGAGTTGCCATTTCATATTGTGTGATGTCGCAAGGCAGTCGGCCGTAAATGCCTCGTTCTCACCTGACAGTAACATACCCCACCTAGTGGCCAAGAGGGCATTGTGTTGGGGTGACAAGGGTGTGAGGGTGCCATGGCCCAGCTACCCACCCCCCAGACGTTTGTGTTAATGCTGCAGCCAGAGCTGTTGTTTCTGCCTGTCCATGGCCAAGACTTTGGAGGAAAGGCAAAGGGCAAGACTGGAATGTGTGGCAGGTATAGAGAGGGGATACAGAGGGGTAGGGTAACCAACCTTAGGCTCCACATTTTTAATTATCATAATGTATTTTTATTATTTGAACACACCCCTGAATCTATTTTAAAGAGAAAGGGTGTATCAATATTTATGATCTGATTTTATGCTTTATTTTTAGCAACTCACAAATTTAGGTCATATTTTTTAAGGTTAAATATGACCGAGTGAATTTACATGAGAACAATTTTGTTTTTAATGATTACATTTAAATTCAGTAAGTCTGATAAAACTAATCATTTGATCTTCACCAGTTGAAAAAGACATTGAAAGTTGAACAGGTATAATAAAACAGCTTTTCCATGATAAGAAAGTACTTACTTGTGTTTTCCCTGATTTCTCTAACCACACTGACATAACAAGTATCAAGGAATATTGAGTAAAGAAACTCTTTCAGGAGTTACATATTTCACAAATGACACATTTTACCATTTCAGGATTGGCACATTTGTACACTCTTGGGAATGGTGTATTTGCAATTTCAATAATATAGTATATTACTATTTCAGGGATTGTCTTCCATTATGACTCGATCGAGAATGGCATAACTTGCTGAATGTATTTCACCCACTCTATTCAACAGGACCTCTGATGATCATTGATCATGTAACCATACTGATGATCATGTGACCATACTGATAATCGTGTGACCATACTGATGATTATGTGACTATATTGATGATCATGTAACCATACTGATGATCATGTGGTCATATAGATTACCAGGTTATCGTATTGATGATAATGTAATGAATTGTGATGATCATGTGACTGCATTGACCACATTGCTGACCATGTGACGTTGTTGTTGTTATAGCTTTGATGACAGTAGCTCCATCAGCAGTGGAGACATCAGTGATGCTATCAATGAGATCAGCACAGACGAGAACCAGACTGGGTCGTCCCGCAGTGGCACCAGCTCCGACCGTACCAACCCCTACGCCAGTCTGAAGCGCGCCCCCGGCTCTAGTGGCGCCCCCACGGCCCCCCCGCAGAGCAGTTTTGCCACCCGCAGTCTGCCGGCGAGGACGAACACTGCGTTTGTTGCAAGGAATGGCATTCTGGGAAGGCATCTGGCGAGCGGTGTGCGGGACTCGGTCGACAGTCTGATCCGCGCCGGCCCAGTGAAAGGTGAACAGCTCGCTAATGGTGCAGACGCATTCAGTTACAAGAGGAAGCCGGCAACAGGTGGCAGCACATGTATTGCTGTCGAGGACCCATACATCACAAACTTGAGTGATCCAAGTCAAGGACAACATCAGATGGGGATGACGAAAGGGGGAAGCTCATTCGGGTACCGTCGCTCCAATGTGGCGCCATCTACTGGCAGCAGTAAGAATTCGTCATGTGGTATAGAGGCGTCGAAAGGTGAGCGACTGAGTAACTACAGTGGGAGTGTGACAGGGGCAACCAGACCTAACACCCCGGGGAGTAAGATTGCCAGCGGGACCCAGACAGTGCTGGGGTACACGAGAGATGCCCCAGAGAAGGGCACAGAAAGTACGCTGGAGCGCAAGAAGAAGGCAAACCTAGTGTCATCGAAGACACAGACAGTGTTGACTGGACTACCAGGCCAGGGTGAGGATGGCGCTAAAGGCCCACGGCGGTCGGACACCGCCTCACACATGTGTAGCAGCACACATGGCAGTCTCAACCGAGACGGAACCTTCGGGGGGACAGTCTCCACCCCTGGCGCATTCAGTCGCATGGATGTCATGCGTCACTCGTTCAACCACCCCAGCACTTCCAGCGATGCCTCCCCCAGTCATCTAGGGGGCAGCTTCCTGTCACCTGACTTTGTACCTTCCCGCCCTCTCAGTGCCCTCTCAAGCCCCACGAATGGGGCGCCGTGGCTCAAATCGGGGATGCTTCACACCAACGGGCTGCGGTCGACGATGTCGGAATCCGAAAGCATGGAGTCTGTCTACTCTATGTCATCCAGCATCCAGGCACAAATACAACAGGCAAAGGCTCTGGCCCAGGCCAGTCGCAACATCCTACAAAGGGATGGACAGACACCGGGACTTCATCGCTCGGACAGCTTCCGTTCGTCCAAATCGGAGCAAGTCACACCCGCAACAAGGCCCATGAGTCTTGGACGCACCGGCTCCTTCACACAACTCACACCAGTTGGTGCCGGTAAGACGTCGCCGACCCCGAGTCAAAGTTCGCAGAGTTCGTCGTCGCATTATGCCTACCCATACAGCATGGGGTTGAGTCTTGGCCCGCCGGGAAGCTCGGCGTCTAACTCACCCTACAGCACCGTCTATCTACCCCTGTCGAAGAGGTCCGCCTCGAAGGAAGATGATTGTAAGTTGTTCTGATATTTTCTACTCATTGTGATGTTGAATACCTGATGTTTGCAGCATGTAATTGCAGTAAATAATGTTAATCTCTCTTCATCTTGAATATTTTATTAAATGCATTTTCTCATCATGGATATGATATGTCTAGTGAGCTTTGCTTATGCCATTCCAAATAAACTATATTCACTGTCATTGATATTCAGCAAAAAGTACCATGACAGTAAAATAAAAAAATATATAAATTAAATTAAAAAAATTGTAGAGTATTTGTTATTTAGAATATAGATGACAAAAACTGACATACCTATTGGTGCATCATTAATTTCATATGTATGTTTCGATTCAGGATTACATTATTCTTGCCTGACTACAGGTGTTACATTATGCCAGTGACATAATAATATATGCACACAGCAAATTGTTTGATGGTGGTAAATAAATGGTAATTGGGGTGTTTTAGCTTGATGAGGTGAGCACTGGAATGTCAGCCTAATCTACCTGCTACTATTTCCAAACTTGTACAATTTTATTCACCTCAGTTCACTCAGCTGCATAAAGCTGTATCTGGCAGTAGGCAGTGAAGGGGTCATAAGAAGTAAAGGAACAGGTTTTGAGCAGAGCTGCAGTGTTGAATGCTTACATTGAAATGTGTTTGCAGAACAGGTCTGTCCAGGTAAAGTGTAACACTCTTAGTCATTGATGAATGGACACAGTAGAAACGGAGTTGTTCGTTTTTTTAAGTTGTTTGTGTTTCTGTATGGTTTGCCCAATGTCAGTGGTTGTGTGTGTTTGCAGTGCATGGGTCAGCTCTGTCTCTCGTCTCAAGTTCTTCATCCATGTACTCTACGGTAAGTCAACCAGGTCATCTCACACCTGCAGACACCTGTCACAACAAATTCTGCATAAATGGTTTCTCTGTTCGCTACTTATTTAGAGTTGCATTCTGATATTGTCCATTTTTTTAATAAAAATTTCTAGTGAATAAACATGCTGCATACGCTATATATATCACTCTTTTCTATGCCATTTCACATGATATTAAATTTGGACCTGGTGATCGGTAATTTTGCCATAATTTATCGAATAACATATCAAATATCAAAGTGACATGTGTTAGCAGTATGATCAAATGCATAACTAAAACTTAAAAAGGTATTTTAACTCGGAACACAACTTTAAAATGTTGGTCTCCATATATGTGTATCACATTCAGTCATGTATAACAATGTTTCAATAATGGTGTAGCAGACAAGATAATTCAACCTGCAATGCTGTAGCAATTGAGTTATGATGCAACCACATACTGTAGTATTTTGTGTCCCGACTAAGACTAGCTTTGTGAAAAGAGAAAACAACTTCTGTTCTTCGTATTTTCATATAGCCATAAAATAAGGTGAACAAGACATCATGGGCATAACAAGTGACGAAGATTGCATTAATAGAGTATAAAATTAATGTGTTCTAATATATGACAACAGGTAAATAGGTGTACTTTAATGACAGCAAAGAGAGAGTAAGATTTGAGACATTAGTTTATTGGATTCAACCGAAATGTGCTTATTTTGTGACAATTCAGTGGCATGTTTTCATTCTTACGTTTGCACTGCACTTTGTGCACATATCTTCATGTGTGTATGCATACATTTCTTATGCACCTTTTGTTTTGTTTTAGGCTGAAGACAAGCAAGCATATGAGGTAATTATTTGGCTCTGTATTAAGAGTATTTTATGATATGACTTGGAGGAGCACATAACTTTCACTTTGGGAATTTTCAGCAGCTGGGACAGGAAACATTAAACAAACTACATAATGCCCATTGATGAGAGCTTGGTGCAGTTTTACTCTGGTTTTATGACAGTCCGTAGCAGCAGGCAATCACAGCCCCACATTGGTGGTCCTCTTTGAAGTCTACTTCATGCAGATGAATGTCTCTTCCTTCAATAATATCATGTTGTATGGTAGCCTTTAATATCTCAGATGAAAGGTACTTTCTTTGTTAAGTTTTTATTACAAATAGTGTCATATAGTATTAATTAACTACTATGTTCAGTTTTCTAATATGGTTAGAATAGAGATTTAGTTAATACTAAATAACATGGTTTTATCTAGATATCGTTATTCCTGCATAACGTGGTTTATCGTAGCATTATTGTGATCAGACTTTTGTACATTTTAGACTTGTCTAAGTACCTATTAATTATGCTGTCGGTGCATATTGAATAATAAACTGTCCAAATGATTCAATCAAGTACCAGTAGTTGTATTGATAATATGCTTACCTATAAAGTGAGTCATCTCAAAAGCAGACCTGACTAAAAATTATTCCAGAAAATATAACCTGTGCATGGCTGCTACAGAGTTAACTGGTGCTGTCTGTTTTGTTTGGAGAATTAAACAGATGGCATTGTTGTGTTACCATGTTAGACAACTTTACGACCAGGGAAAGGTATATAAGTAGCAACACACCCTGTAAATGAGACAGGGAGCTTGATCATGGCTAGATGCCCTGTGAGTGACCCTCTGACCGCTGACCAGTTGTTTAGCCCCTGCCCATCCAGATGCACATTTGTGATGTAAATGTGTTGGACTATTTACACACTTGGCCAGAAAGCTGCAGGCTCTTATAGCTGCTGGCAGAACACAGAGGAACAATATTTACTCATCCAACCACATGCATCCAACCATATGCGTTTCCATGCTCCTAGACATGTGTGTCAATATCAAAATCAGTCTGACAGAACTCCGGGAATCGTTTAGCCAAAGTACACAATGTGGACAGCTGGTTGGCCCTTTCACAAAACATCTGTCAACTTATATCATGAGGTTTCTGCTTATTTTTTCTTCCAAGAATTATGCGTAAAATTATCTTCCTGTTTTAAGTGAATTTTAATTATTTTTAAATGTTTAAAGTGGTTTTAAGAAACCTGTAGTCAGGTTTTGGCTTAACTATTACTAATCTTTGTTGGCATTACATCACTGTGGTGAGTTTGTTCTAGACAGGTCTAAACTGAAAATAGAATAATTTGCAAATCTTAGCAGTTTTTAACTGAGCACCATCCTTGTGTTAATTCATGATCTGTTTTGTTTTAGATTCGTAAGCTGAGGCGAGAACTCGAAGCGGCCAAAGAGAAGGTTTTCTCCCTGACTTCCCAGCTTAGTACAAATGTGAGTAGACTTTATCCTACTTACCTCCTCACTGCAGATTCTCTCACAGCTGTTAACAAGCCTTAGTTCTGTCTGTGCCATATTCTTCTTATTACCTCTTTGGTTCCTGTCAGACCCCCCACTCTTTCTGTATCAGTCATTTGCCTTCATCCTCATGTGGGAAGGTTGACTTGCGAAGTGTCTTCAAGGTGGTGAAATCCTGTTTTAGATCTTGCAATTCTTCTATAGCATACAGTTTCATTCATGAAATAGATAACTGTTTATGTGACATCGCATCCAGCCAGGCTAGTTGTGTTTTCACAGCTACCCTTTTCATATGCAGTAGTGTGATTTTTTGTTTAGCAAAATGTGACTCTATTTTACAATATTTCTTAACATGTACCCATTGATAAGATAAACAGAGCTAACTGTTGCATTCACAAGGCAGGCTCTACATTCTCACGCCCCATGGAGCACCATAAAACTGACATAAGGGTGGTGGAAGAGGTATGGTATGCTTACAAGACCACTGGGCACTGAGCCAGGGTATGTGGGGGTTACAGGCACCCAGCAATAAACTCAACATCAAAGCTACTAGGTCAGAGATCACAACCAGAGAACTCATTAAGACCATGTCACAGGGTATAAACTGCCATAGGGTTAGCTAAGTAAATCCTGTCCAGTACTAAAATTGGCCTAGTCCAAGAACATAACTTGTCCCATGCTGAGGTGGCATTACCTAACATCCACATTGACATCTGGAGCCTGGTGTTGGGAATTAGTTCAACTTCATTCACCAGGTGGCAGCCCCAGTTACATCATTGAAACCGTCATGGAAATAGTTTTGGATGTGTTAAAAAATGTATTATGTTTTTATGCACAGGCAGTGCCATGGTATTGAAATGAAGTAGAACAAATTGGCTGTATTAATTAAGGTGTGCATGTATTTATTGGAAATAGGCGCTGGGGAATAGTTATTTGCAAGCCTGCTGCTGCGGGTTAAATAGAAACATCAAAGTTTTTCCTAAGCCCCTCATTTCTCACTGTCATAGTCGGCTGTCAACACTGCTGTTTTTTGTCAACTGTACTCATTAGTCATAATTAATAGCATTCACCAGTGATGGTTTCAAGATGTCCATTAGATAGAGACCGGGTGTTTTATGTCATCACTGGCATTTATAAATGAAGAATGTCTTAATCTATTCTGTCGTCACTGACTGGCGCAGATCTTTTAAAGTTTGTAGGGAGTAATAAAAGTAAATAAAGTCTTGTGAACACAAATTGGCTTCTATATTAGCACGTTTACGTCGATGAAAACCTACAACACCTGTGCATATTATGTAACATACTTAGTTACATATACATGTTCACTTTATTTTAGAACAAAACACCAACCTTTCAGAAAATTTCTTAAATTACTGTTTTGTTTTCAAAATTTATACTATCAACTTTTTATAGCTACCATTTCTGCAAAGATGAAAATGAATGTAACTGTTTCGTTTGAAATATTGGTATGTTTAAAATTATTTTTAAATCTTCATTGCTGTTGGGTCTTATATATAATTGTTGGTAATACTGGGACGCAAGAAGTAGTAAGCACTTCTTTACTTCACCATTGACAGGGTTAGGAGACCATTAATTCTGATTGAGAAAGAAGGTTATCTGAAATGAAAACATAGATCTTGTAGATTCCACCAGAGCATACTAGGCACAAGTCACACTGACATAAGTTGGTACCACAAGAAGGAACTGTGAATTGAACCTTAGTCACAGGAATTTGAAATGCAAAGCTACAGATACTGTATCAGAATGAAGCTGGGAATTGCCAGCTGTGTTGATATTGTAATGTTGAGGAGTCATATTTCTGAATGATCACAAGTTGTTCATTTACAGTGCACAGAGCCAACATCTGCTGCATCTGAAAGTGTTGAATTTAGAATATCTGGTTCCCAAAAATAGCCATCACATTTACATCATTTACATTTCTGGGTAAAAACATAAATTGTTTGTGTTGGGAATGGAGCAAGATGGAGTGTTGTTGAAACCTGATAGTTATGGTTAGATTTCTTTCACTTGCTACATGTTTCAGTTTTTCTACAGCAAGATTAGTTTACTGTGAATATATGGGGCGGGCAATTCAGACAGATGTAATGCTTGGAATTATAATAGCTTAGCAAGAAGTCTGTGTAAGTGACATATACGTCTGCAGACCACTTGAGAATGCAGCAGGTTTCACAGCATCTAGGATGACTTATCGTACCCAGGCCAGTTGTGGGGTAACAAACACCACTGGGTGTTTGGGAAGCAGTAAATAACAATGACCACCAAACAGCTATATAGCTACTCCCAGGGGTGTATCTTCTTACCCTTTATGGGGTTGGGGCCACATCACCTAATATGTTCCACCCTCACAAGTTTGTCTTCGTGTATCTGTATTGTGTATCTGTATCGTCTGAAAAGATCCTCTGCCATTTTCTCCAAATCTTAGCTGTTTGCTCTCACATTATCTCTCAAAAATGCTCTCTCCATATTAATGTTGGTCTCCCTCTTCTCATGCCACCACCTCTACTGTTTTCTCTGCTCGCTTTGTACGGTTATTTTAATTTAATGTGGGAGTCTACTCTAGGGATTGTAAAGAGTAAGGTCTAAGTAATGTACAGTTGCTAATGTTTGTGAGAGGCACACAGGTGGCAGTGAATAAAAAGACCTGTGATGACTTACTACAGTTGCTGTTGGCTGCGTCATATTGCAATTTCACTCTGATGGATCATTCTGATTAACCCAGACTGATTGACTAGATACTCCTGGCAGCCCACAGTCTGCCTGGGAGGTGACTTGCTAAGCAAGGCTGCCTCAGCACTTGGTTCCCAGTGGAGTCAGCTAGCGTAGGTCTTTTCTGATTCAAAAACATCTATATGTTCTTGTACTGTTGTCAACAAGCAGAGAGGTAACTTGAAGATATTTTTGTGAAGATAGTATTTATTAAGAATTATTGTGTTATTTTCTTGCTGTTCTGTTTTTCAATAACTTCTCATTGAAACATGGGCAGATTTTGAGTCTCATTTTGCATTATATTGACTGAGGATCCCTATGGCACCCTGACCCCGGCCATGGGAGAGGGCAAGAGATAGGCCATCAATCAGTGTTTCCACTGGGGATGTTTAGACAGCTGAAATTACTCTTTGTTCTTACCTAAAGAAATTGAATTCTCTATCACCAGTCTGCAAAAGCTTACCTCACTTAAGGGCAGCTCTTGTGGCCAGACTTGTTTGTTTTATTTGCTTAACCTATGTGTATGTAGTCATTGACTGCAGCCACCTTCACCCAAAGGTTCAGCAGTAATTCGCCAGTCATGCCTTGGAGGTTACCCCAAAGGCTGTGGGTGGGTATAGGAGAGAGACGTTTGCCTTGACCAGGTTGTTAAAATCATCTTCTCCCATGTCCTTGAAAGGTCAGTGTGTCCAGCTATCTGGATGTCTGGACCGCTGCAGCTTCCTTGTGTCTCCAGCGAGTGATGCAGTCATGTGGAACTGATAGGTGCAGTCATGTGGAAGTGAATCAACCGACATGTGCAGTTATAATTATGGAACTGGTATGTGTGGTCATGTGAATGTGAATCAACTGACATGTGTAGTCATGTGGAACTGATATGTGCAGTCATGTGGAAGTGAATCAACTGGTATGTACAGTCATGTGGAACTGATATGTGCAGTCATGTGGAACTCATATCAGTGTGTGACAGAGGTGACAGCAAAGGCAGTCTGGGTCTAGACAGTCTAGGGAGCCATGTCATGGTCTGTCTCTCAGGGTCTGTCCCTGGAAGAACTTTCAGAAAGAAGTGAATCGAAAAATTAATGTTTCAAGAGAGCATTGAGTCATGAAACATCAATGACCGCAACAACATTGCAGTAGCACACAGCAGCAGATAATAGCAGACAACAGCACCAGAAGAAACAGCATCACTTGTCACGACTGACAGCTGATGTGATTCGTTACACCGTAGCCCTACAGTTGCACAATTTTAATCAGTTTTTGTGAGGATTCAGCCGTGGGCCGTTATCTTGTCTGTCCGTCCATTGTGTTCCGCGTGTGACACGTCGGGTCTTTGACATTATTTTGGGACTGGAGATCACATCACTGTGATTGCTGAAGTGAGATTGGTATTTTGGCGGGATGACTAAAATAGAAATTGTATTTTGGAAAATTATATCAATATAATTACTGAACTGAAGAGGGAATACTATTTTGGGAACGGAAATCAGTGGGACGGCTGAAGTGGGAATGTTGTTTTGGAAAGGAAATAAGTGGAATTACTGAAGTGTTCCGGAATGGTATTTTGTGAAAGGAAATAAGTGACCATTAGATATTACTGAAGTGTGACTGGTGGAACTGAACCAATTCGGCATGTGTGGTCCGGGCTGGGCCTGTGATGTAGGGCTCTGTCTAGATGTCTGGTCCGGGCTGGGCCTGTGATGTAGGGCTCTGTCTAGATGTCTGGTCCGGGCTGGGCCTGTGATGTAGGGCTCTGTCTAGATGTCTGGTCCGGGTTGGGCCTGTGATGTAGGGCTCTGTCTAGATGTCTGGTCCGGGTTGGGCCTGTGATGTAGGGCTCTGTCTAGATGTTGCCAGTCAGTGGAAGCAGCTAAATCACAGAAGTGGATCTCTTAAGTTCTTTACCACCTCATGTAGGTGGAACAGCCATTGCCAAGGGGTAAACATCCAATTCTCTCACAGTTCTTGTCTCCAGCTTCTCTGTTTACAACGAGCAGTCAGTGATCTGTGCTACATTGAGTTCATTGTGAAGTAGTGCAAGATTGGGTTTTTGGTGTTACCCTTACAATGTAAGAAATGGTTTTTGGTGTGACCCTTAAATGCAAGAGAGGGTTTTTGGTGTGAGTCTTACAGCGCAATAGAGAGCTTTTATCATGGCTCTTGCAATACAAGATAGGGTTTTTGGCATACCCCTTACAGTGCAAAAGAGGGTTTTTGGTGTGTCCCTTACAGTGCGGGAAAGGGCATCTGTCCCGTAAGTACAATGCAGTCAGTACCTGCTCCAAGTTGTGAGACCGATCATGTAAATTGGCAGGGCAGAACAAAGAATGCAGTGGTTGGTGCTGTTACAATGACTGCATTCTACAAGAGCTATCACCTGTCTGACTCGGAACATTTTGTACATCAACAACAGAAGTTTGTTTGGTGGACAATTCATCAATGACATACTTCATAACTCCCTGCCATACAGTTGTCATGTATCTGTCAAAATGTCAACCAGCACACAGAAAGAACTGTCTCTTGTAGGCCTGGCTATAGTGGTTTATGGTTAGAGGCTACCACTGGTATCCACTTGATGCTATTACTTTCAGACGGTGAAGTTTTGTAATAGACCACTCAGTGAACTGATTGAAATGGTGCATCTCACTACCTGTTAATTATTTCTTCTCCTTACTTGTTGGAAATCTGAACCTGGCAATTTGTACCACGTCACGGTTGGATCAGTTACTAAGAATGACACTACAAGGTACCAAAAATACATCTATCGGCAGTCGCAGTTACAGATTTAGAAGGGGGTAATTTGTGGGAGTTTTTTAGGTTAAAATTTGGCACACTTCAAAAGAGTGCATGGTGTTTTTTGGAATTGTGTGGATATTTAAGAAGTAAGTTTATCCATTGCTGTGGTGGAACGTTACATTCTCATTACATCGAGACATGAATAGCCTCTTTGATTTGCCAGTTCCAGATTTAACGACAGAACCACAATTGTATTATATTATTGCACAAAGAGTTTTTCATCATGAAAATAATTACCGGGTAATATATTAAACTTAAAAGTAAAATGTGTCTAAATTCGTTCTGGAAATGAATAGCAATGTACTAAAAATATTTGTTTAATATACATACCAGTCTATAACCAAAAGGTTAGAAACCATTGTGATTATATATTTTCATGTGCCACAACATCATATTAGACACATTGATATTCAAAGGCAGATAGACATTTCCGAATAAAAATAAAATGCAATAAACTATATTGTGGAGGTCTCAGAACTGTTCAAGATTGCAATATTTCTTTAGTTGACTCATACTGCTGATCGTTCAGACATTCAGGAATTTCTCTGCACAATGTCACTGCCGTATGGTTTAATGCAATAGAACAAATCAGCATAATACAGAGGCGCCTAGGAAGTGTCTGATCATAATGTGGTTACATTTTGTCTCGTCGCACTACATTTGTTATGAAAATGTGTGTCTTATGATATCTCAGAAGGAACATCACGGGAGTATTAAAGATGGGTCAATAGATGGGAGAGAGACAAGGCAGGAATCTGATTGAGACTGGCTCCACACATCTCTTTGCTGTCTCCCGAAGGACTGGTTGTAGTCAGGTGGAGGTGTAGCTGATTGCATGGCTATCACACCGTGGTCAATATTGAGCATCTGACCGATGTGAACGCACCAATGCAGCATTGATCACAGATGCACAAGGTCCTGGAACAACCCACTGATAACACCACGGCCTGTCATAAATGCTCTTGGTGTTATGGCTATGAGTGATCAGCCGGTTGGTTGCTTGCGTCTAACATAGTCTCAGTCGGTTGCAGTCCTACACCGGCCACACATTGTGTGTCAGAATACAGCTTAGAGATGTGCGAAGATCAGGATAATCCATTTGTGCACATCACGGATGTAACCGATCTGGATTTGGCAGTGATGTCAGCTTCGTATCCATCAGCTGGATCTTCAAGAATGGCAAGTTTAACTCTGGAGTTTCAAGTTTATGTATTTCTGTGTGGTATTTGTATTGCTGCCTGTACTGTATCATGGTCTGCCAGAAAGACAGCTTTATCATGGATCTTTCAATGTTGTTTGAACAGGGTTTAATAGTTTTATATTTGTAATTTTATGACGGTCAACCAGTAAGCACTTGATCTAACCAGTCATTTGAATAAAATGTATGAAACACATTATATAATGTTATTAATTCAGACATTAGTGATATCACAGAGAGGCCAGAGCACACTGCAGAGGGAGACAGTGATGAAATCGTTGCATGACAGTGTTTTCACAAATAAATTATGTTGTGGTACCGTGATGATTACTCAACACAACTACTGGTAACATAAAGATGGGTATTTTATGCATTTTTCCCGTAACAAATCTTTTCATTGAAAGTACATAATACATAGCAGGCATCAGATGACTGTGACATCACAGGAAGTGACACTGTCAGCTCCAGTGGTAGTGTGATTGTTTTCGCCTCATATTAATGTTGCGGGTGTGACGTTAATGAAGTCCCCTCTCTGGGCGTGTTAGTCACCCCACTGGAGACTGCAATCATGATTTATCAAAATACCTCGTCTCAAGTTTCATTCCGTGCCTACAGAACAATGCAGTGGTTCATCTCATTGAATTTCTTCCCTCTGCTGAATTTAATCAACTACCTCGTTGAAATTAATCATCACCATGGCACGAGTGGAGATTATTTTAGCATGCTGTGTTTCGTAATTTGCATGGTGCACGCAGTGTGTAGGAAGATTGGACCGTTTATTAAGACTCCTGCTTGTGACAGTCACCATTCAGATTGTGTTTATATCCTCCTTATATAGTTGGATTGTGTGATTAAAATATGAACTGATTGAAAGAGTAATAGAGCAGCAATTGTGATCAATTGTTTGGTTGTTCTGTCTTAATATAAACTCCAGCCATGACATTGTTGGTGGCGCAAGAAGATGGAGCTTCTGGTGAATAGAGATAGTTATCAATACATGTGGTTGTAATAGAGATAGTTGTCAGTACATGTGTTGGTGATATTATCAGCTAAGTCTTGGAGACAGACTTCCTATGTTCTTGTCTAAATCACAGCTCTCTATTTCCTGCCTTCATAAAGACACCACAATGATGTCTAGTTAGGGATGTGGTGGTATCTTCTACTTAACAAAAAAACATGCATCTGATATCTACTTCGTGCCCTTGTGTTACCATGGTATCCTAGGCATCAGCAATAACAGTTGATTAAACTAAGGTAGTCCTGCCTTACTTGGAACAACATTTTCTAAAGCAGTTTCTGTTGACGTCTGTCAGCGTAGCTAAGTTCTGGTGAGCCACACAATGACAGATGAGGTTAGGCAGTTCTGCAGCTTAGCCACTGATGTTGCCAATATACAAACTATTGGATTATATATGTGTGATTGCCTGCATTGATTTCTTGTTATCGTTCCTTTCTCCGTATGTTTGACACTACCAAGATGACCCAAGATGGAAATTAACTTTCTACCGCAGTTAGCGGTTACAAAAGTTTGACGTCTAAGAAATGCATTTATCAAGTTGTACGGATCACAGCATTATGATGCAATATGCTCGGAAATAACAGCTGACTCAAACTAAATGGTTATTTCTATTTTCAGTCAGAAATAGTTAGGGCTTCAGTTGACCTAGATAACCTTGATTGGTACATGTAATATTTATTTTGTAGATTTAGTTTTCTGTGTGATAGATTTAGCTAATACATGTTGGATTAACATAATCTGATGTCTTTAGAGAGGATTACCTGTGGGCCAATTGACTTTGCACAACAGATGTGCCAGAATACTACAAGAATGCCTTGAGGTTACTTGCTGTTGCTTTCTCAATTTGGGACGTAAAAGAACCACTGAGGACGACAAGCACCCTGGCAGTGACCACCCTCAGGTCGGCTTGGCGATAATGTTCTGAAAAAGGCTGGCTAATTGAATGAGACCTCATAAGATCATAACATTGTAACCACAATATATACAGACTAGTCAGTTAATAGAACATTGCCGAGTGCTGGAAACAACTAGGCAACTAGGCAACCAGAATCACTGACAACTTCAACACACTAGTTACCATTGTAACTTCTTTTGGTTTTATTCAGAAGTGGTTCCTGATGTCCTACCCTGTCACTGATTGCTTTCATTTCACTTGTGTGGCTGTGTTTATATTAGACTACCCCTAATAAATTATGGCTAGTTTTATTTCACCTTCAGTGCTCTAAGTTGTGGTTGTCTAAGTGGATTCAGATAGAGATAAAACTGAGACTGTTTCTGTGGCGGAATTGATGAATCAGTGTCTGCTCTTGTGAAGATCAACACAAGAAATTGCATAACTGCAGATTAGGTTCATCTGTACAGAGTTCATCTGTCTCACATACAGGTCACCTGTCTCACGTACAGGTCACCTGTCTCAACTACAGGTCACCTGTCTCATCTACAGGTCACCTGTCTCATCTACAGGTCACCTGTCTCATCTACAGGATACCTGTCTCATGTACAGGTCACCTGTTTCACCTGCAGGTCACCTGTCTCACCTACAGGGTGCCTGTCTCATCTACAGGTCACCTGTCTCATTGACAGGTCACCTGTATCACCTATAGGTCACCTTTCTCATGTACAGGTCACCTGTCTCATCTACAGGTCACCTGTCTCACCTACAGGTCACCTGTCTCATCTACAGGTCACCTGTCTCACCTATGGATCACCTGTCTCACCTATGGGTCATTTGTCTGACCCACATGTCACCTGTCTTACCTGAAACTATCTGTTTCACCTACAGATCACCTGACTCACCCACAGGTCACCTGTCTTACCTGAAACTACCTGTCTCACAGGTTACCTGTCTCACCTATGTGTCACCTGTCTCACCTACCCATCACCTACAGGTACATGTCTCACCTATACATCACCTGTCTCACCTACACATCACCTGTATCACCTACAGATACCTGTCTCACCTATACATCACCTGTCTCACCTACACATCACCTGCCTCACCTACGGGTCACCTGTCTCACCTATGGGTCACCTGACTCACCTATGGTCTTATGTACAGATCACCTGTCCTACCTGTGATGACACCGTTGTCTCATCCCTCTGACTGAAGGCAATATGATCCTTCCCCTTTCAATGTGTTCCTTGAAAGGTGCTGCAGTTTTTACCTGCGTCTGAGGGTTTTATGTACATTGTCTGTCAAACGATGCATTTATCTCACCACTGAGAAGCGTATCTCATTTCTTTGTGAAGTTTTCAGAGATGTTGAATGGTTGTCATGGAAACGGTCTTTTTATCGGTTATGTTTGGTTTGTCGTAATGGAAGACATTACGAGGGATCATGCAGTGTTAACATGACCCATAGACAGCAACAATGTAAGGCTCTAGACCAGGACATGCACGCATGCACACGCACGCACGCATTTACACGCACAGATGCAAGGTGGTCTCTTTTGGAACTATGACATTTGCCTTGATGTATGTCTAGGTGGCTAGCCCATGACGTTAATGTGTTAATGTGCGACTCATTATGCAGCTATTCTTGGGGGAATATCAGTGTGCCAAGGGTTAATTAGGAGAATAATCGATCACTTGCTCACAATTGAAAAGGGAATGTCTCATTGTTACACAGAATGGATATGTTTCACAGGTGAATATCATTTGCCAGATATTACTTAACCATATCTAGATATGAACGTATGTCAGTGCATTACAGAGCAGAGGAATGGAAGCTATGTGAGGATAATAAATAAATAGATTCAACTTGGGTAAAAGCTGTATGCTTGTCATTCTGAATTACACTGCAGTGCACAAAACTAGTGCATGTTATTACCAGTGTATTTCGGAAAGCAAATACTTAACAATTAACTGACATGCAGTCAGTAGTTATTTGTAAAGAAGAACTTTGGTGTATGTTTCTCAGTCTTGTGGTTTATGTCACATAACTTATACAACTTTGGTATCCTTTCAGTGAATTAGCCATACAGTGTAGTAAGGTGGCTGCTAGGCATGATACTATCTCGGTGACACTCTGTATAAACTTACTCACTGATAAGGAACTGTACCACTGCTGTTGAAACAAGACATAGTTTTCAGACTATATTTCCCAATTAAAGTCTACCAATGTCAGCATGCTGTTACACGTTAAAGGGTCCATGTTACATGCCATTGTGTGTGCACTGAACTAATAAGTCACGCAACACAGCCACAGCACTAAGTGTCCACTTAACATCTGATAGCACCGTGTGTGTAATGAGAGTGATTTGTCTGCTTATAAAGCGAGGTAATGACTGCAAGGAGGGAACTTTAGAAAGGCAGTCAACTGGGTCTGTTGTCAGACCACCATCACTGTCATGCAACCGCCTCAGTCTGGCCTCACTCGCGTCTCAGTTGCTGGGCTCACTTCGTATGGGCCGCAGTAGTGAGTTTTATGCTGTGGTGTGTGACAGTCGCTGGTCTAACACCGAATGGACCCACAGTACTGAGCTGTATGTTATAGTGTGTGGCAGTCACTGGTCGTACTCTGTATGAGCGGCAGTACTGAGCTGTACGCTGCAGTGTTGTGCTGGCTTTGTGTGGGCTCTCTCTCACAGTGTGTGGGTCTGTGGCATTGTGCAGCATGCGGCCACAGCTGGCACTGGTCTTCAAGAGCCACTGCAGCTGAACGACACCGCCAGTGTAGACATGCTTCATGTAGTGTGAACTCCTGCCAATGTTGACATGCTTCGGGTGAAGCAACAACACAAGCACTGAGTGACAGGTGTCTGGACACTCACAGGACACTCAAAGGACATTTGTGTGCACCCCCACCCAGCCCTCATGATGTCAGGGCAAAAGACAACAGATTATGTGCACCCGACCTCCCTGGGCCGGGCGAACTCCCTGGGCCGGGAGAGTGGGAGAAGTATCGGGCTAGCAGAAGCATGTCGGGCGAGGATGGAGGTGAACAGGGAGCGATGTTTCGGCTGGAGGGAGACTGTGTATACAGAGGACACTGCTGACTCCTACATGGTTCGTATCTGCTTCTACCTCGTGACAAGTTTGTGTTAGTTCCTGGAGGTTTACATAGTTGTTTTCTTTATATTTAACTCCAAACTGCCCTACCTTGGGCTAACACAGGAATGGTAATTTTAAAGAATTTTGTCTCTATAATTTGTTAATCCACCGCATGATACACATTAATTTTACCCCCCACTGGGGTCTTTTTCTTCCCCTGGCATAGACACCAGGTAGAAGAGAACAATGGCTTATGGTGTCTCTTCTGAAAGACAGGCACAGTGGGATAAAACAAAATTACTCGAGTTTCGAAACATTGGTCAGCAGTAGGATTCAAACCCCAGGTCCTTTTGATCAACAGTCCTCACTCTACTGCTGGTCACTGCTCCCCACATAAATTGATATAGGCTAGGATGACGAGACTAGATCTGAATGGAATGCTGTAGCACTGGCACACTTGGAGAACACCTCAACATTGACTTTGCTTCCTCAATGGTGTGTCTGTTACTGGGAGAAGCTGTTTGGGTGTGTCATGTTGTGGAACAAATATTGCTTGATAGAGCTACAATGGGTCTTTCACGTGTGGCAGAGCTTCATGTAATCATAGGTCAAGGGTTCATTTGCTTCACCTTCTGGCCCTGGTTAGTTAACCTAGTGTGTTGTTACCGTGTATAACTTTGCCTGAATCACAGCATGGTATTCAGCATATTAGAATAATTGGTGTAATAGATAGGGTTTTTGTTACAACTGGGACCGGTTGGAAAAGTGTTACAGTAGCACAACTAAGAGTGACAGTCACCTCCATCTATGCAAATGACTGGTATGAACTACAAGATGTAGTAAAGTTTACTTCAGTTTGTTACCATCAAAGTTAGTCTAGAGTTGAGAAAGATGATTACAATTTCAAGAATAAAATTGCTGTTTTTAAATTTGCTGAATAAGAATGGCACAGCAAAAGAATGTTTCTTAAAGCATAGATTTTCATTAGAGCATGGTGCGTTCATCATTGTGTGCTGAAACAATTACTGCAGTAAACTTCTCCACACTGATAGCATGGGAAACATGAGGTCTCATTACCTTTGAAATGTTAATCAAGTTTGAAGTGAACTTTGATGAACGAAACAGGTGTGAGACTGGACATGTGCAGGTGTGCTACTTTTGTTTCCATGGCACCAGATGCTATTTACATTTTCATTTAGTCGCCTGTCACTGCCCTCTCTGGGCATGACAGCAGAACTGATTTATGGATGGTCTTTTTCAAGAAGGAGTTTCCTCAGTTTGATATGTATTTCCTTAACTGATTTGTCAGAAGAACCTTGCTTTGTTGCACAGAAGACATCCGCTGTGATATCTTGGTGCTTACTTCAGTGAACAAAGGCCGAATTACATAAATAAGTACATAATATAAACCTGTTTTGAACTGCAGGCATTTCCCAGACTTATATACATCGATGACTAATGTGTAGTTTTTGCTCACAAAGATGTAATACTTCGTGTTCTATGACACTTAGAGTACCCATTTCTCTAGCTGCGAACACTTAGGCTAAATTGTTGGCTTTTGGTTTTTGCAAATGACAAGTGATGGTTTCTCCTTCACAGTGACTTGGCCTAGACAGGCAGCTATGTTAGACACCAATAAAGTGTTTACACACATATCAACTTTCTCAAAAAATCTTTCAAGATGGCTCCGTTGCCAGGCAACATCTCCATGTTGTTTTTAAGTTTTTCTTCAGTTATGTTTGCTAGTTAACCCTGGTATCTCCATCTGTCGAACAGTGGCAGTTGAGAATTAACTGGTCTTCCTGTGTGCATTACAGGGGTGTTCTGCTTACCTTTGTAATGTGAAGACGTACATGTTTATCTACCAGAAATAAATCTGCGGCTACTATCTGCCACAATGTCTGCCAATGATAAGACGTGATAACAAACATAACTACCTGGTAGACAGTCAGACACTCTGGCTGGTCGGACATATCTCTGCTTATTATATGTGTCTAACAAAACAATCTCCACCTCAATTATTGATATTTTAAATATTCTTATTTGCTGATAGTGCAGCGAGTTTATGTTTTAGTCGTTGGATTTGATTATACTAATTTGTGACACTGGATATTATTTTATGGTGTTAAAAAGTGGAGATATTTGTATTGCAAATAGAATTTGACATTACAGTCTAGACAACAGTCACATGAAACTGCAGGAGAACTTAAAATATTAAGGATTTATTCCTCTTTACACCTACTGGTGCATAAGCCGGAGACAATATGTCGCCAATTCTGTCGTCTGCATCCTTCTTAACAGCCAGGCCTCAATCTGAGGGTGTTTATCTTTGTTTAGCTCCTCCATTGTCCTTCAAGTTGCTTTTGCTTACCATCCCGTGGATGATTTTTATATATATTTCAACCAACATTTTTATGTGTTGTATTTTATCACTAAGTACTCGAGAAGCTTAGAAAAATATGATTATGAATTAAGGAGTTTCCTCATTGGTTTGGCGGTCATTCACATGGAATTGTGGACATTACTAATTGGAATGTACTTTGTTGAGATCTGTGTTGCCTCTCTCCAGTAACACTTCCGGTGGAAATAGTTTATCACAAAAGGTTTATTTAATGGTGGCAATTACTGAGATTTATTGCCAGTTAGGAAAGGCCTCCCTAGATGGTCTATTATCCACAGACCATAATCAATTCCTATCAGTTTACTCATCAGTTTTGTATCACCAGGTTCAGTGAACCATGTATTTTGTTTTGCTGGGTGTCCGGTAAATATGGCCACTCTCCACTAACATATCAAAGGCAGTCTTACGGAAATAATCCTGATAGTTGAAATACAGGCTGAAAATGACAACAGTGGTCAGAACACAAGCAAAATAACAGACACATATGAATCTGCGATTTGTAAAGATTAGCTATGACTATAACATTTGACTTATTCTGGTTTAAAAGACCCATATTCTTGCACCTATCCCAAACCCCTGGCCAAACCCAACACAAGCATAATTCACTATGTCAGCCATGATGTAACTAACTTAAGAACAACATGTATACATTATTTGACTCAAGGCTGTTAATCCCAATTATTTACCTGTCGTTTATTCCACTTAAGATGGGCTTAAGGCAATAACAATGTTAATCCTTCTTGAACCATTTCTCCTGAATAACAGTTTTGCAGTGTGGTTTAACCTCAGTTTAAATCTTATCATCAGAGCTGCTTAAATGTAGCTGTGTCACAGTGCCTGTGGGGTGTTTTGTTGCTATTTCCCTCCTAGCCACAGGGCAATCTACTTCTCTACCTTCCTATGTTTGATATTACAATGAGAAAATGTCAATTTAAAGAAATCAGATGACAACTTCCTCTGGGTTAGCCCCAGGACATTGATCGATCCAAAGAGTAGTAACATAAAGGTAGAGAGCGAGAGTGTCTAACGCGATGCACTGACTGTCTTCTATGATTGCTTTCATTGACGTTGTTGTCTTGCTTCCCATCAACTTTTGGAGCAGAGAAATAGTAAACAGCCATCACTGTCATGTGTAAATGCTTCTCAGTGTTACTCAGATTGCTGGCATTCTTGCGTCTTATTCATCACCAGTGAGCAGCTGCTTTTGAAACGTGAAAACAAGCTCTGGTGTTCACTAAATGGCACATTGTTGTATTGGGGAAATTATGTGCAATTATGGCATCTCTTATTGCTGGCTGTGCTCAGATCGACACAAGCAGTTCTGCTATATATAGCAACTGAATCAGACTGGTAAAAGGTTGATCCGGCTCTGATCTTTCTGATCAAACATATCAGTTGTACAAATTTGTCTATTTTAATATCTTGGAACAAAGTCATCTGGTCCATAATTAGTAAATATCCCAATCATAACGGCAACCCTGGGGGTCTTACACAAATATGGTATCCAAAGATCATTGACTTAGATCATTAAATTAGGGGTGGTCTCAAAATTGAAGGGGTTTCTTTACAATTTATGTCATTGTGTGACATAGGTGTAGAGTTGGCCTTCGCTGTAGCAGAAATATAAATGCTGACTTCTTCGCATTGTGGAATGCCGTTTTTCTTTCTTAAAGATTTTCTTATGGAGAGTTTGTTGTGGGAAATGAACATGTAAGAAGTATATTTCACACAACACATACCATTGAAAACCATGCTACAAATGTGTTGCAAAAAGCAAATAGCGCTATTTCAAGATTTTGTGACTGATACATGGTTTGTAGGACACATTTATTTCTGTACGAGTTGATGTCTCAGTACTGTGCATATAACAAAACATGCCTAATTCTGCATCTTCAGGGTGGCACAATTCTGAAATACATCATCTCAAATTGCAACTGTTAACATCATTTATACTAACACCTTCATTTCCACCACCTCTGCTTGAGCAATATAATATGGATTAACGTTGACTCATGGCATGAACATTTAATAAATCGGCCTTCTTTCTGCAAGTTTGTATAGAGCATTTCTGCACATATAAATATGGTCAAATGTTTTAACCAGATTTATGCAAAAAATTCAGTAATTGTCACAGCAATAAGGTTGCACCTCTGTTATTTATGTTAACGTTGCTGTTGGTTGTTGCTTGTTACCAAAATATAGAAAATGACACAGACCAAATGGTAACATTGGGAACATTAAATACTGCTTTTGTTAAGGTCATGAAATATTAATATTGTGACCATCCTGTCCAGTATGATCACTGACCATCTGGTTTGTGTGTGTGTTCAATGTCATTGTTTAATTCACAACATACACAGTGAAGACAGCCACATAACATTCTTCCATTCTTCTGTTACAGGCACATGTGGTGGCAGCGTTCGAGCAGAGTCTCTCTAATATGACCAGTCGACTGCAGCAACTTTCTTCAACAGCCGAACAGAAGGTAAGTGGTCACTATATTGAGGTTGGCCATCTTTGAAATGATTGTGTCTTTCAGGCATTCGTACCCAGTAGTCAGTGTTTTGGGGCAACTTGCACCAGACTGACTCCTGTTGTCTGTATGTGGGGAGAAGCGTTTATAGTTTGGTTTTGGATTTTGGTTTGGGTTTTAGTTTAGGAATTAAACATCATGTGCTGTCATAAGGTTGGGTGTTTATAAACATGGTTTCTGCCAATTGCCTGATTCTGTAGTATCAACTCGGCCCCTTTTGCAAAGGGAAAATGGGTGCAACATCAGTGAGGAATTGAGGGTCTGAAATGTTCAATTAATGTGCCCTCCCTGTCTTTCCCAGAAATGGAGTACTCAGGGCGACCTTGACCCTGACAAAAGCCTCACTGCTCTAGGACAATGGAGGGTGAGACAAATAAACCTTTATTGTTCCACCCGTTCCCCTAAACGCATGGGTGTTGTTCCGCTTCCTTCTTGTAGCTGTCTTGCCATTCTCTGTGTGACTGCAACAAACTATACAAATCATATTGTCAAGGAATTGCTTCTTTCTTCATCTCGATCTTTTAACAATTTCTGTCAACTTTCAGAAATAATTTTTCATAATTACTGATTGAGTTCCAGGACCCAAATTGTAATTTATTGTTAAGTTTTTAACTATGTTGCATTATTAGATGTGAAAAAGTTACCCCCTCTGAGAAAAAGCCTTCTTTAAAATTTTCAATTACAACTGCAAAGACTTTACGTGCCTAGGCTTAAGGATATTTCCCAAGTATATCTTTCTCAAAAGATATATTTTGTTAAATATATCTTTTAAAAGATATTTGTGAAATATCCTGTCTTCTGCCCATACACATTATTTCAGTAATGAATTCCAGTAATTTAAACTACATCAGCTGTAGTTTGCATTATTCTGGGTGTGCCTAGTGCTTACATGTAAGGATATGTTGATACTGTACCACTTTAGATATGATATACGGAAACTGATACTTGACATGGACTGATGTTATTCATATAGATACATGCTGAAAATGGAAATATGATCTAAAACAGGATGTAACTGTAACAAACTGTAATTTATATCTACATGTATTTATATCGGTGTGTAAAATGGATGGCGGCATGAATAATTTTGCTGTGCGTGTTTGCTTACTGGATAAAAAATTCATTTTCTCCAAACAAGTATCACACAAATCAAGTGGTACAAATTTGTTGTGGGAAGCATGATTATGAGATCAGTGGTGGTTGATAGAGGGATATATTTCTACATTTAATCTTGCATGTGTAAATTTTGAGGTCAGTGACATTATACGTTCTTATTGTGTGGCGAAATGGAAATGTTTAATAGAGTATTGAGTCTGCATGTTTTCAGCTTGTCCAATTGTTGTGGCTACTGCACCAGGCATATCGTATTGATTTACTAAGAATGTGGCAATAGCATATCAATATGTATCAATATATTGATCCAGCCCCAGTGTGTGTATGATGGGGGTTACACTGTGTTCATGGGTGGTCTTTCAGAAGTTCGGACGAGCGTGCACCGATGTTGATTTCACCTGTTGTTTGACTAACTCATATTCGTGTTAATTATATTCTTTTAGGGATAAAAAAATGTACCCCCCCCCAACTCTCCATAAACAATGAAGTATGCATTTTTTTTAAATCATGGAATTTTTCAATTAATATTTTTTCCAATACAGATAATTTCTATGTATGAAATGATGTGACACCCCGGGGTAGCATAACAGGGTACAGCTGAGACCAAGAAAGAGGGTTGGTAGCTGTAAATAGGTACAATTATACATCTGCATCCGGGGTGAAATCAGAGCTAGAGACACTATCAGTGCAGTTTTAAATCATTTCCCCTTTGGATCACATCACTTGTTTTGTTGATGCGATGAATCATCGTGACTTTCTGGTGTTTGACAATACATCAGTAATAGATGTGTATGAATGTGCTGAGAATATCCATTGCATGCAATCCCTTTCTGTTATGACTTGGTCCCGGTAGACTTTCACTGCATGCCCACGTGCACTGATAGCCAGGATTCCTATTGGGAAGCATTAACAAGTACAATTGGAATACCCGTGAGCACCTTGTTTGCATATATGTTTAACAATTTGATTTTTGGGGAACATTTTTGAATTGAAACACGCGTGAAAGTTAATGAGGGTTAGTTGTCAACCACACTATTTGTGATATGAACTTGTTTTGATATTTGATTTTTTATGCAATCTTTGTGGAGAACACACTAGACTAACATGTCAAACTGTATTGAAAAAATGAGTAGATTTAAGAAATGTTTAAAAAACATGTATTTAAGGCCAGACACGGCAGGTAGATAGGATTATTTTTTAATTTGTGCAAACAGTTCAATTTGTTCTGCCCAATGCATGAAATGGGTCTTACTGAGTAAAATATATATTGAACTTTTTTCAGCCAGACCCCCCGTTTCCATGGTAACAAACAAAATGGCAGCTATTTTTTAGCAAATATTGAATATAGTTATAATTCTTGCAAATCCATGTTCTCTATAGATTCTATTGTGAAATGATCAGAGCATTTTTTGAAATGTTGTGTTTTTGTTTTGTTAAATAATTTTTTTTTTTAATACAAAAAAATCTAGTTTTTTTGCAACAAATATGGCTATATCTTTCAAACTATTCATGATTTTAAAAAGTGTCTGATCATTGCACACAGTAGAATATGCTGAATGCAACACTGAAAACATTATTTATATAGCATAATTATTCCAAGAGATATCCCGTTTCCAAATGCAGAAATTTGAAGACATTTTTTTGGGAGAAAATGGCTGTCAAAGATTGCATAATGGATTTCATTACATGATATCGACCTGCTTGATCCATGATTAAAACTCATTTAGATGTACGTAATTGTCATAGAAGTGAACTTTATTGATAGTATTCATACAAAGGTATAATAATCTGGCAGAAAACCATTTTCAGTATTTTTTTCTTCAAAAAACACCATTTCACATTTTGCCTTAATCAAATTGCCTGCCAAAGCTCCAGATGACAAATAGACAAGGAAAGCTTTATTTTTATCAAGTCTCTGACCAGATATCTGTAAGTTTTATTTTTAAGCTGATCACAATGCTAGCATTAACATTTTTGTTTGTAGTAGTTTGTATCTGTTGTGCTTTGTCTTATCTCCTGTATTGTCACCTTATAGGACTCTGAGTTGAACGAGCTGCGCATGACAATTGAGGCTCTGAAGCAACACAGTAGTATCCACTTCAACACAGATCACATGACCACTGGACCAATGCGACGCAAAACTTCCTCCAACGCTTCAATGCTGTCAAAGCCAGGTGAGTTTCAGAAGTCTGTAGACAATCTCAGGTAGAATGCTAGTGCCTTAGTTCACTCGAGTGTAAAATTTAATACTTGGCTATAGATAGTGGTGGAGTTGCAGTGATTGAATTATAAGAAGGAACAGCTTTTGTGCAGTAACTGCGGTGTGGCTGAATGTTTCTGTAGCAGTTGAGTTGGTGTTTGCAAGAACGGTACATATGAGGACCCCACTGTAAAGAAATCCAGTGTATACTTTAATAATTTATGCTTTAATTAGTTGGGCTACCCTGAATAAAGATATTGTAGTAGTATTATTACGGGTCTGTAGGAGGCAACGTGAGTATTGAATATTGGATTGGCATAAAGTGAACTCTTGTCTTCTCTTTGCATATTCATTGCAAAAACAGGTACGCAAGCACATTCTGTTATGTGCAGCGAAACACTAATGTAACCCAAACTTTCAAGTCTATTTAGGTTGCAATTATCTACTTCCTATGACATATATTTGGTTCAAATGTACTTCAAACTCTGTCATGGATGCTGAATGTGCCAGTGTTTTGTAGTTCTGTCTAGCATTAAATTACAGAGTTATCTTGTACAGTAGAGTCTGTCTCATATTCTGAAAGAAGAGTGCAACATTGGCACTGCCTGTAGCAGTTCATAGCTCTTGCATTAGTCACTGCCCCAAATGTACACAGATCAGCCTTGAGTCAGTGGGGCAGAGAATCACTCAGGAAGTCCTGCAACTATAATTAAATACGTTTGATTATGTATCTGACCTTCCCTTTGAAGATCCCTCCACAAATTAGTCAAGTGCTAAATTAAGTTGTGCTGATTGTAATTACATGGTCTGGCGGGGGGGGGGGGGGGGGGGGGGGGGGATGGTTGTGTTGATGGTGTATGTAGCAGACACCCTCTCCAGGGTGTCTCTAGGGTAGCCATGAAATAGGTGCATTCATCCTCACACAGTAGGGTTGTCATGGTGAGTATTCTCCCAACCCAAAGGACAAGGAGATAGAAACAAATTAATCAGTTTGGCTGAGGGCACAACTAGAAAGCTGAAGTTAGGTGGTTAATATTTTATAGGTTGCATTTTAGTTCAACTGCTAGTGAAGCATTCAGCCATGCTGCAATTACTGCACAACTAGAAAAACTGAACTTAGGTGGTTAAGATTTTATAGGTTGCATTTTTGGTATGCTTCGCCGACAATACAGTGTATGTCTGGAATCTGTAGTTCTACCCTTTGTCACTAAACTGCACCTAACAATAGGTTGCTCTGTCGGTCTTGGCTCTTGTTTTACAACAACACAGCATCTAGAAGGTACAACTGGTGTAGATTTTGGCTTCATATGACAAGGGTTAAAGAGATTCAACTCAATTTGTTCAACTGTCAATTCCTTATTCTTCCCTCATGCTGACTCAAGAACAAGGCTCACTGTTGGCCAGTCAGGAACAAGTCTGGGAGTGGACATAATATGTGATTAGAGAGTGCACCTTCACCTTTATTATATGGTGTAGCTGCACCTTTAATACATGGTGTAGCTGCATCTTTAATGGATGGTTAGATGGAAGGAGAAATCACAGCATGGCATTTCTGTCAGCACCATCTCGAAAACCCTCTGTGGGGTATGCCCAAGTAAAGTAAAGTTACCCCACTCAGGCATGTGAGCCCCATAAACAATGCACTCAACTGTTGGTGAGTGCCAAGTGTTGATGTACTGCAAATACTTGACTTCAGCTGAGACTATCTGGAAAATAGTGATGTTAGCAAACCTGAGTTAACGTACTGGATCGTCACCACACATTAACAAATTATATTCTATGCCCCCTGAGTCCGTGGATGCAGAATCCAACTGTTTCTGTCAGTTGCCTCTTGGATAATTGTTCTTAGCTCATCTTTATCCAGTTCAGGTTTACTTTCTTGTTTTTCTTTACTTGTATGTAGAAAACTGTGTTAAGGTATGTCATAGATTGTGGATGAAGCCTGAGCAATTTATATCACATTGTCATGAATAGATGAGGTTTAAATTTCTTATTTGTATGACTCATGTTCTCTCCAATGGCACATTGAAGCAACATATTGAAGATTGGCCCGTCAGGTGATCAGGTTTTGTCACACCCATATATATCCTACAGTGTTCCCATAAGACCCAAAACTATTCTGCACTTTTAGGTAATGAGCACATCGTGAATTGGACCTCCTTGTTGATAGCGGAGTGAATTGGACCTCCTTGTTGACAGCGAAATGAATTGGACCTCCTTGTTGATAGTGGAGTGAATTGGACCTCCTTGTTGATAGCGGAGTGAATTGGACCTCCTTGTTGACAGCGGAGTGAATTGGACCTCCTTGTTGATAGCGGAGTGAATTGGACCTCCTTGTTGATAGCGGAGTGAATTGGACCTCCTTGTTGACAGCGGAGTGAATTGGACCTCCTTGTTGATAGCGGAGTGAATTGGACCTCCTTGTTGACAGTGGAATGAATTGGACCTTGCAGATAGTGGAGTGAATTGGACCTCCTTGTTGATAGCAGAATGAATTGGACCTCCTTGTTGATAGTGGAGTGAATTGGACCTCCTTGTTGATAGCGGAATGAATTGGACCTCCTTGTTGATAGCGGAGTGAATTGGACCTCCAAACTGATAGAGGAATGAATTGGACCTCCTTGTTGATAGCGGAGTGAATTGGACCTCCTTGTTGACAGTGGAATGAATTGGACCTTGCAGATAGTGGAGTGAATTGGACCTCCTTGTTGATAGCAGAATGAATTGGACCTCCTTGTTGATAGTGGAGTGAATTGGACCTCCTTGTTGATAGCGGAATGAATTGGACCTCCTTGTTGATAGCGGAGTGAATTGGACCTCCAAACTGATAGAGGAATGAATTGGACCTCCTTGTTGATAGCGGAATGAATTGGACCTCCTTGTTGATAGCGGAGTGAATTGGACCTCCAAACTGATAGAGGAATGAATTGGACCTCCAAACTGATAGAGGAATGAATTGGACCTCCTTGTTGATAGCGGAATGAATTGGACCTCCTTGTTGATAGTGGAGTGAATTGGACCTCCTTGTTGATAGTGGAGTGAATTGGACCTCCTTGTTGATAGTGGAGTGAATTGGACCTCCTTGTTGATAGTGGAGTGAATTGGACCTCCTTGTTGATAGCGGAGTGAATTGGACCTCCTTGTTGATAGTGGAGTGAATTGGACCTCCTTGTTGATAGTGGAATGAATTGGACCTCCTTGTTGATAGTGGAGTGAATTGGACCTCCTTGTTGATAGTGGAGTGAATTGGACCTCCTTGTTGATAGTGGAGTGAATTGAGGGTTCTAGTCACTGCAGATTCTGGCTAGGCATGGATTAAGGGGGGTCTGCTCCCAGCTGTTTGATGAATAACATATCTGAAATCTGATCCCACTTATGACGATTGTAGGCAGGTTGGAATTTGCGGTGATAGAACATTGCTGATGTGTGGGCTAGGAGGTGGCAACACCCAGGGGTTCAACAAGCCCTGGGTGTGTTTGGTGTGCAAGTGTCTTGTAGCTATCTCTTGGTGCAGTCGTGTGGTAGATAGCGGTATTCTTCAAAGTGATGGTGTAAGTTTGGTAGGAGTTTGGTTATGTGCGTGCATGTGTGCAATTTCTGTGTGTATGTGCATGTCAGCATGCTGAAGCTTGCATACTTTTTTTTATGTATGTCAAGGCGATATAATATGATACATTTATTCGTATTAAAAATTGTACAATTCGATTAAATCAATGTATATATGTTACTGTGTACATAAAACCATAAGCAATGAGGACAGCTCATCAGTGGCTAAAAAAGAAGTGCTACCCACATTATCTATATTATGTTACACATCTTTTGCAAAGGAGACTCTTCACACTAGTTCACCATCCAGTCCCTCCTGGTAGGGTCTTGAATCATACCATAAAACTGATTAGACTTCATTCTAAAGAATGTCATGGCATCAAGTTTGAATTTGGACATGATGTAGTTAAAACGTTTAGACATGTATGACCCACTACCTGGAAGGGCTAGATGAGATGAGAGAGCATTTTCAAACTGGAGTTACTGCATTTCAAGCAACTCTGCATAAATTGTACCATTCAGTTCATAATTTGAATCGGTAAACAGTCTTCTAAAAGTGGCACCATGTCAATGCAAGTTGACAGAGTACACATTAACCACATGTCAACTGTTCATGTTGTCGTTTCTTGACATGTTATTGTGGTTAGCTTTACAAAATTGATAGCCAGTGTTTTTGAGTAGCTGTAACATGATAGGTTTAGTTTGAAGGATAAATTTCTAAAAAGGATGTAGTTCTTACATGAATATGGTCTCACTGAATAGAGCCATTGTTTGGTGATTATTTCGTCTGGATTGACAGTGACATCATTCTGTTGTTTCATACAATGAACACACTACCCTGGGCTCCAGTCTAGAACAACATTTCCTTCACTGCATCGCATTTACAGCGAAAGACATCTGTTCTTACACCACATACATTTTTTGTAACATTTCTTACACACTATTACCAGGGGCCGGTTTCATGAAGCGGCTAAGAACATTCTTAATGCTAAGATGACTCTTAGTAAACGACATGATTTTTTAAATAATTTTATAAGCACGCATAGGAGTTTACGCAAATACGCTAAGTAATTGCGTAACTTTAAGTACGCTTCATGAAACCTGTCCCAGGTTATTACATATGCACTACTGTACTGGTTTATTACACCTGCACAACACATGTATACACTTTTGAAACAGTTGTACATATACCTCTCCAAAAACCAGATTTATTTCCAGACAGAGCTTTAAAGATCCTTTGGTGCCTTCCTCAACATAATTGTTAGCTCCTCTCTGTTGTCACATGACCACGTTATTGATTGTCAACTTGTCACATGACAGAAGCTCTGTCTCTGTTGTGGGTGGGTGGGTGGGTGGGTGTCTCCCATATTACTAGTTGATTACACCTACATTATGTGGAGTGCAGTGGCACAATGTTTGAACATCACACTCTCAATCGGGTTCGAATCCTGTGCGACTGTGTCGAACCTGGGGCACGTTCTTTCACTCTACATAGCGCCAGTTCACTCAGCTGTATGAATGAGTACCTGGCTATAGACAGCGGTGAATATTTGTGTACAAATAATCTTCGCATATTAAGTGCTGCATGGCTGAATGCTTCCCAGAGAAGTCAAGATGGTGTTCGCTTGAACAGGTCTGCCAGGGTGTAAAGTGTGAAGCGCTTTGAGTAGTCCTGAGGACTGGACTATATATGATATACATTTACTTTTACTTTACATTATGTGTTGTTATATTACAGGTGACCTTCACCCTGGGCCGCTGGTGCGCCACCTCTCTCAAGAGAGCATGGCCAGCATGAACAGTATGTCGAGTGCCTGCAGCGGCACCAGTCAACTCTCTTCCAACACCGAATCTGACAGCGCCAAGAAGAAGAAGAAGAAGAACTGGGTAAGGGCAGACAACCTGCTCAAAGTACACACTGACTGAAACATCCTGGCCAAAATAAACAATGATTGAAACAACCTGGTCAAAATAAATAATGACTGAAACATCCTGGTTAAAATAAACAATGACTGAAACATCCTGGTTAAAATAAACAATGACTGAAACAACCTGGTCAAAATAAACAATGACTGAAACAACCTGGTCAAAATAAACAATGACTGAAACATCATGGTCAAAATAAACAATGACTAAAACATCATGGTCAAAATAAACAATGTCTGAAACAACCTGGTCAAAATAAACAATGACTGAAACATCATGGTCAAAGTAAACAATGACTAAAACAACCTGGTCAAAATAAACAATGACTGAAACAACTTGGTGAAACAACATCATCCCAACATTTGTAGATATTGAGTAACTGTGGATTGAAACATCATAAGATGAGAACATAGTATTAGAGAACTATTTGTTTAATTCAAACACCTTTGAGAACATTTCAGTTTTAACAATAACCCAGATATAAGGCATATTACATATGTATCCTAATAATAATAATGCCAGTAACATGTAGTATGTTTGTGATTATTGCTTGAAATGCTGGACTTGAAAATGTGGGTAAATACATATTTTAATATAAACGAATTTAATAGGAAGTGTTAAGTATGAATGCTGTGTGCTGTTTTTCAGTTGAGGAGTTCATTCAGCAAGGCGTTCTCACGCAAGAAGGGCAAGCAGATGTCAATGTCCGACGTGGAGCCAGATACAGCGAGTCTGCTCTCTGACCTCTCCCTGCCCAACTCACCGATGCTCCACGTGCCTCACCAGTCCATGATGTCAGCTCCAACATCGCCCATTCATGGCTGCAACATGTGAGTAGAGTATCTGGTCTCTAATACACACAAACCCTAACCCCACCCATCCATGGCTGCAACATGTGATTAGTCTCAGGTCTCTAATACACACCCTAACCCCATCAGACCATGGTGTGTGGCCCAACCCCACCCATCCATGGCTGCAACATGTAAGTAGAATTGTTCTATTCTTTTTTTCTCAGTGGTGAAGCTGGCCTCAATGTGGGTCCTTGATTTCTGTTTTCTTTGCTTTTCTTGCACAGCTCTTTCCACAAAGTATCCACACCCCTCAATTGCTCTCATGCACTTCTCTCCCAATCCTTCCATGTCTCTATACAATCGTCCCATCACAGTCCAGGTCATCCTCGCTTCTTTTCCCCTTCCACTCTCCAAGCATCTGCTTTCTTTGCCAACTGTTCTGCCCCCATTCTGTCCATTCAGATCTCTATACTACATACCCTACCCATCTATCCACCAAACCATGGTGTCTGCCCCTACCCCACCCATCCATGACTGCAACATGTGAGGAGTCTCAAGTCTGTAACACATACCTTAACAAGTCTGTAACACATACCTTAACAAGTCTGTAACACATACCTTAACAAGTCTGTAACACATACCTTAACAAGTCTGTAACACAAACCTTAACAAGTCTGTAACACATACCTTAACAAGTCTGTAACACATACCTTAACAAGTCTGTAACACATACCTTAACAAGTCTGTAACACATACCTTAACAAGTCTGTAACACATACCTTAACAAGTCTGTAACACATACCTTAACAAGCCCATACTATGATCGTTGCATTGAAATTATGTAGTTCGTGTATCACAATGTTTAAAAACAAACTATTTATTGAGTGTTTACAGCTGTTTTAAAGAAATGACAGTTCATTTCATATTTTAGTTGAAGCTACAGAGAACGCATGAAGGAGAAAGACATGCATGAACAGACACTGTTTGTGTTCTAGGGGCAAGGAGGAGGGGGTGTTAGACTTAGAAGATCTCTTACATGAGAAGGACATGAAGTTGACAGACATCAGACTTGAGGCACTGTCGTCCGCCCACCAACTGGACCAACTCAAGGATACGATGACACGCATGAAGGTCAGCATTTACCTCAATGACCACTGTTGTAACTGACCACAATAGGCCAAGTAAAAAAGAAACATGTTTCATGTTATCTTCCTGTTTGAAAAAATTGGCATTAAAAATAAATAGTTTTTTGTGAAATATTGGTCCAAAATGTTTCATCTTTTAAAAAATCATATTAAATGGTAAATAATTAAATGCCTCCTTCCTTTAAAAAAAAGTATGAACAAGAACCATTTTTGTTTTTACTTGGTCTTTCTGAATGGCTAGCTATGTGCCTGTATTGACTAGCAATATGTATGGGATCTGAGATGACCATTGGTAAAATAGCAAAGTGCTTACAAGAATTACTCACAGCTAACATATGGAACAGTTTCTGTGTTCATGTTTCCTCAATTTTTTTACCATGCTGCATATCTAAAAAATGGTGTGTATAATTGAATTTCAACACACATCAAAGAATTGTAGAAATTTGTAGTTTCGCAAAGAGTTTTTAAGTTTAAAAAAGATTACCTGCACATTTAACTTAGTTGAGAAAGCAATGATCTGGATAATTTAAAAACTAAGAGAAAAGTCAGTTTTGTACCTCACTTGATGGTCGTTTATAGGCATAACCTAGGTTCAGCAGCCCACAATGTGTGGGTGTAGAATGTAGCAGGAAATACTTGTGTGTGACGAACTGGCATCTTCATCCTACCGAGGAGAACATATGTGTAATAAGAGGCTGGAGGTGGTAGATGCCAACCCAGGTTCCTGGGCCTTGTCAACATTCACCTGGAGCAGAAACATAGCTCCAGCCTCGTAGAATTCTCCCCTGGCTGCGTGAATACTAACTAACATAGTCGGTGCTTGTTATAAGGACTTCTGATGAAAAAAAAGGTACAACTTTAAAATCCCCGTTCAGGCACAGCAGTTTGTTTTCTTCAGTGACGAGAACAGAAAGAGGACGTCATAAAATATACTAACATACATACCGGGGGTAGCTATTATTTCTGCAGTACATATATATATGTGAGAGTGTTTATTCCCATGGCTTAAACACTGCAGAGGGTTCTTCTCAAAAATCTCCTGAATTGTGTAGTATCTGTCTGTATCTATCTGTATCACAGTTAACATGTTTGAATGGTTTCTGTGTAGGTATTATCTGTTCTCACAATTCTGTGTGTGTGTGTGTGTGTGTTTTTACCAACGTGTGTGTTTCACAATGTGGTGGTGTGTTTCAGAATGAGATGGTGTCGCTGAAGGCAGACAATGAGCGCCTCCATCAACTGGTGTCTTCAAACGGCCTCAGTCCGACGGGATCCACTGCGTCCTCCCTCCACAGCACCGAGTCCCTGGAGCGTAGACTCAGTATCGGGGACCCCAGCAACCTCGGTACATCTCCTGTCTCATACTGCAACACTGTTACAGTGCTGGTGTATAGTTGAACCTTGCTTTATGATCACCTCTGTAATACAAAAAGTATAGAAAATTAGTCTAGCTAATAAGTACGTCTTGTGCTTTGTTTTACTAACTTTTTTTATTATACAATAATACTTAAAATAGTTATATCTATGTTGTTATTCATTTTTATTAAAAAAAGAAAAAAATGTATACACTTTCCGTGCCTGCCCATTATCAGGTCATTCTTATAATAATCTATAAGGGGTTTCTAGAGAATTTTCTGCAATAAGCTGCTGTTATTTTGTCCTTATTTTCTTTGCAACTTGCATGAAGCCAAATGAATACATTTGACTGATTCATTCAGTATTAACTTTTTTGATTAATTAGTACTGTTTTAATAAATTATTGCTTTATGAAGGAACCAAATGTATATTTGATAATGTATTATTTTGAAGTTGAGGCTTCATCCTCTTTATAATAGAATGATCACAATAAAAACAAGAACTTTAGCCATTTCTTATACAAGGTTCCTAACAACAGTGTTTTACATTTCCATCTTACTATTCCAGATTTGCTGTTAAGTGAATCTCCAACCCGGGAGGGCAGAAAAATAATGATATCCGTGCAGTGGAATCCAATCGGTGATGGCTTGAAGCTGAGTGAGGTAAGACAGACGTTCCAATTACACAAACACACACGAGCATAAGTGAGCTGGTCCGCAATCAGCAGGCACACCCAGGAGTAGTGGTGTGGTGATCCAGTAATCTGTTGAGTGAGCAGGACCATTTTGGTGTAATGGCGGTACTTTAGACATTAGTGCCTCGTACATTAGCAAGTGGAATGTGCAGATAATCTTTAGCTATTATCTTAAAAAAACTTACAAGTAACACTGAAACATGGTATGCTGAATATGCGTGCGGGTGAAGTAAAAACATTCAACCACATCCACAGTAATGCAGCATGTAATGGACATGTTTATTCTTCTTGCAAACAATTAAAGTATTACTTACTGACCTCATTAAGTTAGGTGTTTTTGTTTTTTGGAATGTAAAGGAGAATTGTTGTTATGGCTCTGCTCTTTGCCCCTGAAGTCGAGGGTGAGGCTGGATTCAATACTCATTGTTTGTTTTCTTCCATCTCTGGTCCCATTTCACTGCCGTCTTCACCACCCATTTCCACCATCCATCTCTACTCCTTATCGTTCACCTTTTTTTTTACTCCCCTCCAAATCCCGCCTAATTTATGTCCCATTTCAGTTAAGGTTTTTGTTTACTCCAGCTCGTAGCTGTCTACGTATTAATCAGCAATAACCCGAAGATCATAACATGTGCAACAGAACAACCAAAATTTAAAATGTGCCTGCCCAGTTTAGACCTAATAGTTTCCGCCATAGCTGCAGACACAACAGCTTCAGATAGTCTATTCCAGTTCTTTATATTTCTGTTGAAAAAAAATGGTTTGAAAGACATCTGTTCACCTCTTCAATCGTTCCTCCTCCATTTGTCCAGCCAACATTAACTGACTCCCACCAGCTTCCTCCTAAAGCTGTCCGTCTCTCCAGCCCCCTCCCCCAGCTCCTTCCCGCTGTCATGTCATACACCGCCAGTGTTTGTGTTTGCAGGTGAAGGAGACAGAGATGTTGATAGGCTCTATGTCTGTGTGTGGCAAAATGAAGTGGGACATGCTGGATGTCACAGTCTGCAGGATATTTAAGGTATGTAGACACAAAGCTACACATGAACTATGTACTGGTGAGAATACTTAATGATCTCGACACAGGGAAATCATAAAATTGAAATCAGTCTTTATAAAGGGACACTATTTAAACTGGCCACAATACATAAAAACAATTTGTTGTTGCCATATTTCTATTAAGTTTGCTTGATATGTATGATTAAATAATCTTCTTCATACTTAGCTGCACATAAAGGTCCAGTTAGAGAATGTAATGTTGTGGTAGTGTAATAACTGTAGATATTTAGAGGCCTGTGTGTTTTCACATGCCCTAAAAAATCTAAAACCAAACTATTTTTATATATTGTATGTTTTTGAACACCTATTTTTGTGTCTGAATACATACAGAACATAATGACTATGTTTTGGACACCAGAAATAATTCTTTTTTACTATATCTCTTTGGACTGCTGAGAATTAAAATTTGATTCAGGTGTTCAAATGCATCCAGTCAATGCAGTGGTTCTATCAGCCCCAGCTGTTCTCTTGTATTAGTTTATTTTGGTTCCTTTATTGATCCCAAATGTACGTAACACAGCTAGCTACCCATCAGATATTGCCAGCGTTGTTTATATCTGCTGTAAACATTTCATTAAAACAACCTGTCTCTAATTGCATGTTTATCGTGAGATCATTGTACACAACATATCGGATATTGCCAGCAGAGATTAACATGATTAGTCCAGGAAGGTCATTGTGTTTTGATGTTAACCTTTGACCTGGTTTGTCTTGTAGGAGTATATTGCCAAGGTAGACCCAGTAACAACCCTGGGTCTAGGGCCGGAGAGTGTGTACTGCTACCACGTAGGAGAGATAGTCAGAGGGAGAGGTACGTTCTGTAATCCGTCTTGTGCCAGTGGTGATGAGCAATAAATGTGACGTCATGCAGTTGGCTAATTTATGTCATTTGTGATGAAGTCGTTAATACAAGTTGTGTTCTTGGATTTGACATATTCAGTACAAAATGATTTGCATGTAGTGTAGTAAGAACGTTCTTGTTTTCCCAGAATAACATTGATAACTTGTCAACATGTCTCGAGAGTGGTTTAAGGGGTTATACCAAAAAACTTGTCATCAACGTGTATATAATGTACCAATGTGTTACCACAAGTTCCTACCTCAAAAATGGTCAATAATTGCCCGTGTTTTACCAGTGAGACCATCTCAAGATTTTGTTTTGTGTAGTTGTCTTCCAATATACATGCTGTATGGCTCTACTGAAGTTATTGTTTCCACAGATTGTGAGGTGCCAGAATTACTTCCCTGTGGTTACCTGGTTGGAGACACAAACATCACAGTCACATTGAAAGGTGAGTACTTCGTCTCAATCTACATCTGAAAGTAATGTTATTTAGCTCAACTGCACTGGTGCACATTTAATGATGGAGCAGTGCATTTTTAAAGAAATGCTTACAAAAAAGTAGTTGCTAAATTGCTTCCAACATTCTTAGGTTTGTAATGTGTTTTATTGTATTTTCCTACCATAAATCCACCATAGTGTTATAACTAGTGCACGGTTTGACATAAAGGTAAAGTAAGTTCTTATATAGCACAGTATTCAGTCCTTAGGATTGCTCAGAGTGCTTTACACAATGTTATACTTGGTGTTTTAGAGCTGCATGCAGTTCTGTGTATGTTGCCATTTGTAAACATGTGTGTGTGTGTTGTGTTCGCAGGCACAGCCCTCCACAGTGTAGATTCGCTGGTATTTGAGACACTCATCCCCCGGTCCATCATGCAACGCTACGTGTCATTGCTGCTAGAACACAGACGCATTATCCTGTGTGGACCCAGTGGCACGGGCAAGACCTACCTCGCTCAGAAACTGGCAGAACACGTCGTTATCAGGTGAGATACACACAGCTAAGGTCACGATAACTCACAATTAAAATCTCCATTATTTGGGCTCTTGCTATACGGACTTCCTTACAATGTACGAAACAATTTCTTCAAAGGAATTACTTCCATGTTCTTCACTGTTTTACATTCTCTCATGGAGAGTCCTGTGTATTTGTAACAGATTTGTTCTACTCCTAAATGAAAACAGTGTAAATAATTTGTTGTACCTGTGAAATGTTTCGATTGGTTAGTTTTGAGTACGGTCTTCTCATTTTGTATTGACAGTATTTTATTAATGCATTCCATAAATCTTTCGTAAATAATTTTCCCTGTTGTGTCCTTGCATCCAATGAATAATGTCCAGAATAGTCTAGAATAATGTCCCTTGTTATTTTCCTGCATCCTATGAATTCTTGAAGTCTGAAATAATGTCCCCTGTTGTTTTCCTGCATACTAAAAATTCTTTAAGCCTGAAATAATTCCCCTGACAACATTATATTTTTGCCAACTTTTTTCCATTTGCTCCATTCTGTTAACAAACACCACATAATATCTCATCCGGGGATATTTACTACTATTTCTGTCACATTGAGTATTTCCACTGGCCCATGTAAACAGTGTTTGATGTTACAATCCGTGTTGTGTTTCCCAGGTCTGGTAAGGAGTTGACAGCGGGCTCCATTGCAACATTCAACGTAGACCACAAGTCAAGTAAGGAGCTACGGCAGTACCTCGCTCACATTGCTGACCAGTGTGAGAGCACCAGTATGGGAGAGCTGCCTAATGTCATCATCCTTGACAACCTGCATCATGTGTCATCTCTTGGAGAAGTCTTCAATGGCTTCCTTAGTGTCAAGTACCAGAGGTGGTGAGTCGCACACTACACTTGGTGGGGTGATATGGTTGGAGGTTTTACATTATTATGCAAACGTCATTGGAGATGTAATTGGTGTGGGTTTGTGTGGATGATAATTCTCATTGCTTTTTGGGGTTACTGATTTTTTCTTTGCATTTAATCTCCAGGTCTCTACCGTTGCAATCAACAAAGTGACTGTCATATCATAATGACTGTTGTTGGTTGTTCTGCATTGGTAGACTGACAATCGTGAAGTAATATCATGAGTGCTTAGTTGAACAAGGTTTAAATAGCTAGGCATCCTTGGGAAGGGCTTGTTGCCAGTATGTGACAGGTTGTGTATAGATATGTGAGAAACACTCTCTCTAAGAGAGGTTTATATACTCTATGTATATAAATAGCTAGGCATCCTTGGGAAGGGCTTGTTGCCAGTATGTGACAGGTTGTGTGTAGATATGTGAGAAACACTCTCTAAGAGAGGTTTATATACTCTATGTATATAAATAGCTAGGCATCCTTGGGAAGGGCTTGTTGCCAGTATGTGACAGGTTGTTTGTAGATATGTGAGAAACACTCTCTCTAAGAGAGGTTTATATACTCTATGTATATAAATAGCTAGGCATCCTTGGGAAGGGCTTGTTGCCAGTATGTGACAGGTTGTGTATAGATATGTGAGAAACACTCTCTCTAAGAGAGGTTTATATACTCTATGTATATAAATAGCTAGGCATCCTTGGGAAGGGCTTGTTGCCAGTATGTGACAGGTTGTTTGTAGATATGTGAGAAACACTCTCTCTAAGAGAGGTTTATATACTCTATGTATATAAATAGCTAGGCATCCTTGGGAAGGGCTTGTTGCCAGTATGTGACAGGTTGTGTATAGATATGTGAGAAACACTCTCTCTAAGAGAGGTTTATATACTCTATGTATATAATACAGTGAACATCACTGTTAAGGTCATAGTTGGGACTGGACAAGTGACATCAGTAGTGAGGTGACCATATTAGATGGGATTAATTTTCTATACTTGACTGTTACAGAAGTAATTTGGAACTGTCCCAGCGTGACCTTAATTGTGAGGTGGCTGTATTGCAGAGGTGACCTTAATTGTGAGGTGGCTGTATTACAGAGGTGACCTTAATTTTGAGGTGGCTGTATTACAGAGGTGACCTTAATTTTGAGGTGGCTGTATTACAGAGGTGATTGTAAAGCAAACTTTGACTACAATATCTCAACTATATATTTCTTTTAGACCAGTTTATTAAAACGGCTTTACCTACAATAGTGCACAAGGGTGCCATTGTCATAGAGTAACTGCCAGCTAGGGTATTGAGAGTGCCCCCCGCCCTCTACACTCAGTGTGTGTGTGTGTTGCAGCCCGTACATCATTGGCACAATGAACCAGGCGACATGCTCCACGACCAACCTCCAACTACACCACAACTTCCGTTGGGTGTTGTGTGCTAACCACATGGAGCCGGTGAAGGGCTTCCTGCACCGCTTCCTGCGCCGCAAACGGGTGGAGGAGGAGCTCAAGCCGGGCACCACCGGCGCAACTGCCGACCTCACCAATATAGTTGACTGGATGCCCACCGTGTGGCAGCACTTGAACAAGTTCCTTGAGACGCACAGCTCCTCCGATGTCACCATAGGTATGTATGTGTGCGTGCATGTGTGCATGATCAGTGTTTATGGTTGTCATTGATTATAGATCAGTTATAAGGAGTACTATATAAGCATGAAAGAAATTGTGTAATTATAATCTTCCCTTGTAAACATTGCCATTACATTAACCAATATAATAAAATGTATGTTGTAATTTACATGACAAAAATGTTCAGCACAAACGCCAAAAGTGTAATCCAATTCAGTGGTAATTACAGTAAGTCTTATCATGCGTGGTTTATTATGTACTTTATCTTATGTCTGTAATCATATTTTCTACAGATTTCTTCATAATTAAATGTATGACGTTTTGTAATTGTCTTATTAGTAGACGTATAGTTGCTTGTATGACAAGACAGCAGGACAACAATGTTGAACTAACACAATGATGTGTTCCCCTCTCTGTCGTACAACATGACACCAGTGTCCTCCAGGAAGTGTATTTGTCATCTGTCTGTCCCAGGTCCGCGTCTCTTCCTGTCATGTCCGATGGATGCGACTAGAGCACAGGTGTGGTTCACGGACCTGTGGAACTACTCGATCGTTCCCTACCTGCTGGAGGCTGTGAGGGAGGGGATACAGGTGGGTGTCGTGTCCCAAACACCCGTCTCATCCATGGGACAGTTGGGGCAGTATAAACAATAGAGAATATTCTGTATACAAATGTAGTTTATGATGTTCTTGTTTCCTATAATAACTTTGCAACAAATAAATACGGTTCATTCATTCAATGCATATTAACGTGGTGTCATTTAATGTGTGATGATTGCTTGCTAGAGCAATACATTGGGAAGTCTGCTGCAAGTTAATAAAATAAATAAGTTAATGAAATAATAATTAAGTTAATAACATTGCTTTTTCTTATTCAGCATTATTATTATTATTCAGTTTTATTAGTAAAACACAATTAAAAAAAAAATTCTAACAATGTTTTACTGCTAAACTTATATGTGTTGGGTCATTCTGTCAACATTTAATTGTTAATATTGCTTTCTGCGCTGCACACAGAGCCAACGAGACTGTCCAGCCAATCATGTGTGTGTGTTTTCTGCTTTCCAGCTGTATGGCCGCCGTGCACCATGGGAGGACCCGGTGGACTGGGTGATTGAGACGTACCCCTGGACCAGGGATGAGAGTGACAGTGATTGGCCGTCACTGCTCAAACTTCGTCCCGAGGACGTCGGTTACGACATGCAGGTTCCGCTGCCAGGAGGTGGCAGCACCAGTGTGGCTACAAAAACGGCACCCGTGCTGGCGCAACAGAACGATGCTGAAGCTGACCCCCTGGTGAGTTTATGGCACACTAGTAAGATCAGATAAGTGATCACATGCAAATGGTTTTTTTATTCAAATGATATGCTTGGTGTATTCAAATTGTATATTTAATTATTTTTATTCATTTAGATAAACACCTGATTGTTTGGTTGACATGGTGTATTTGTCAGTCCTTGCTTGATTGCATTGAAGTTTTGTTATCCTACAAGTCTTGTTTCAGACATTAAATCATTCTGTTTCATTCACTCCTGCTTATGCATACTGAGGAAAGATCCGAACTTGTTCGTACTTTAGTAATTATTTTCACAGTATTAAAATATTGTAATACATAATAATTTACTTAACTAAAGCTGATGTGAATGTTTTGGAGGTTGAACTAGTGGCAGACTGAAGTGTTTAACTTGATATGTGACGTGTTGTAGCTGACAATGTATACAATTTTCTTGTAGCTGACAACATGACATGTTCTTGTAGCTGACAATGTATGACATGTTCTTCTAGCTGACAACATGACGTGTTGTAGCTGACAATGTATGACGTGTTGTTGTAGCTGACAATGTATAACATGTTCTTCTAGCCGACAACATGACGTGTTGTAGCTGACAATGTATGACGTGTTGTTGTAGCTGACAATGTATAACATGTTCTTCTAGCCGACAACATGACGTGTTGTAGCTGACAATGTATGACGTGTTGTTGTAGCTGACAATGTATAACATGTTCTTGTAGCCGACAACATGACGTGTTGTAGCTGACAATGTATGACGTGTTGTTGTAGCTGACAATGTATAACATGTTCTTGTAGCTGACAACATGACGTGTTCTTGTAGCTGACAATGTATGATGTGTTGTTGTAGCTGACAATGTATGATGTGTTGTTGTAGCTGACAATGTATAACATGTTCTTGTAGCTGACTACATGACGTGTTGTTGTAGCTGACAATGTATGATGTGTTGTTGTAGCTGACAAGGTATGACATGTTGTAGCTGACAATGTATAATGTGTTGTTGTAGCTGACAATGTATGACGTGTTGTTGTAGCTGACAATGTATGACGTTTTGTTGTAGCTGACAATGTATGACATGTTGTTTTTGCTGACAACATATGATGTATTGTTTTATCTGACAATGCATGACATGTTGCAGCTGACAATGCTGATGAAGTTGCAAGAGGCAGCCACCTACTCAACCGCACCGAGCAACGACAGCACCAGTGACTCGACAAGTCTTGACAGTCACAACAGCAATCTACCAGAGACTGCAGCCAATACATAGACCACAGCGTAGAGACCTCTACCACTGCAGCCAATACAGAGACCATGGCATAGAGATCTCTACCACTGCAGCCAATTACAGAGACCATGACGTAGAGGTCTCTACCACTGCAGCCAATACAGAGACCACAGCAGAGAGATCTCTATCACTACAGCCAATTACAGAGACCACGGCATAGTGGTCTCTACCACAGCAGCCAATACAGAAACCATGGCATAGGATAAAGGTTTCTATCATTACAGTCAACAAAGGTTGCCAGCGACTTGTTGGTCTTCAGCAGTAGGCAGGCCATACTGAAGTGGTGTCTGGGGTGCTTTGTTGTGTGTAAGGTGCCAAGGATCTGTATTTATGAGACGCTTTGTAGAACATCTGTACCATTACAATTACCATTATTGACAATGTCAGTGTGTAATTTTGGCCAGTGTGGTAATTAAGTATATTAAGAAGTTGGTGTGGGCCGCATGTGATGTCAGAATGCTTCAGGGGTCTGCACGATCCGCCAGTTTGGTTAAAGGTGAAGCAAGGATAGGTGTTTTATTGAGGGAGTTTCTAGTGAACCTGGACAAGAGTTGTCCTGGTGTCAGTGGTGCCATGTTCTGTCCAGCCACCAAAGTGGCTGGTGATGTCTGTTTGGATGATACTCTGAGGGTGAGAGATGTCCACTAACAGAGGCTACAGCAGTGATAGTTACAACCTACACCATGTCTGTCTTTTTCACGCATGAAAGAGCAGCAGTAGTGTAGATCCGGTGTCGGCCTTTAAGGTGTCGTATCATAGCAAGACACTTCTCTGTTTAAAGCAGATTGATCAGTGCCACAAGTAGCAACATTTATCAGTAAATGTACGAGTATCAGTGTAATCTTTATACCGACTGATAACCGGTGAGTTTGTGTTACTGGATTGATGTGAGTGTTTAAAGGTGTAACCTGTTAGATCAGCTTCAGTTTTGCAATGTAAGTAGGATAATGACAAACATTGCTGCTGTTTGATTTCCATCATTTCTCTGTCGGAGAAAAAGCAATGTAGCCTAATGTTTTAGCACCTCCAGTTAAACTGCAAAAATTATGGGAATCGATCTTATGTTATTTTTTCTTTGGCGAACACTTTTTGCAACATAGAAAGGTCCTGTGATGTTTGGCATGGACAAACATACTTTTTCAAGATTAAAGTTTCGACATAAGTGCCATCTGTCACAAATATATATATAGGTGTATATTATATATATACAAATAACATGTGAAAATGGATTAAAATTGATTCATTTACAGTTACAGTAGACATTTTATAATAATGTAAGTTTGTGAAATTGTATGTTACCATCCAAAAAACAGTATTGGTTTAGCACAAAGTGTTCTTGTCCATTTCTGTCGTTACATATTTTAAATGGGACTATATTACACTGATCTAAATACCACCAACAGTTTTTACAGTTGTGCTTTGCAAACTGACGGTTACTTGGAGAAATACTGGTGGTATTTGTACTGGAACCTGGAACCTATCATCGCTTGCTCCTTATTTAAGAATATTTATTGACTTTTAATGTCGTAGTTAATGTATGTAATACGTCAACGTAGTTTGATGGGGTGCTCACAAAGTACAGATGTCGGAGTGTTACATTTGGAGTTGAATGTGCAATTCTCTTCCTCTTATGGCAGCTGGAACTAGACCTGATGTCCCAAGTTCCTTGTTAAACAGGTTCAATAAAGTTAGTGTTCGGATGTCGACGAGTAGTTTATATATTTGTACATAGTATGGCCAAAACGGATGTTACAGAAACAGAAAGAACACACATGGTTAGTTTTGAAAACTGCACCAAATCAGGAGAGCCAAGTTGATGGTTCTCTTGTTTCCTTCTTGTCAATGCCAAATGTTTGAGCAGTGAAGAATGGCTGTTCAAAGTAATGTGGTGCCTTTGCTTCTGTAACCTAATGTCGGTGAATGTGTCTTCTGTGTATTGCTAACATCTGCCATATATACAGTTGGTAATGTTAGTGGATGTTTCTTGACTGATGTGTAACAGATAGTGGTCATTGTCAACAGCAATCGTGCTAACGACAAGGAGAAATCTGCATTTCTTTTTCTACTTGTTTCTTTTTTACTGATTGCGTTGGTGCAAATTTAAGACTGACTGTAAATAATTATTGTATATTCCTATGCTGTTCTATTTATGATTATTTCAGTATTTCTTTGCCTTCTGGCAAGCAATAAATGACTACTACATAAAATAGTGTTTGTGTCTTCAAGTGGATCCATAGAAACAGCAGAACCTTAAACACCAATAGCTGCATAACATTTCCTTGATCCTGAAGGGATCATGCAATCAATGTTTCTAAAGAACAAATTGTAGACAGGTGTCTGTATATTTACCTTAGACTACCTGCATTGGGAAACTAATTGCGAGTACAAGGTCACAACATTTTATTGCTTTCTGTAATCATGTTTTTTTAAACTGGCAATGGCTTTTGATCCCTTGCCCAACAATTCTCCTTTATCTGGATCAAGTGGCCCTTTGTTAAGAATCATTGTTGTCGTAGATTTAGTAGAGCGCAGTGGTGCAGTGGCTAGAGCTTCGGACTCTCGACTGGGAGAACCCGGGTTCAAATCCTGTGCTGCGGTGTCGAACCTTTGGCAAGTCTGTTTATTTTACATTGCTTCAGTTCACTCGGCTGTATGAATGAGTACCTAGCTATAGACAGTGGTGGATATTTGTGTACAAAGTCTTCATGCATTAATTGCACCATGGCTGAATGCTTCCAAGAGAAGTCGAGATGTTATCCGATTGAACAGGTCTGCCAGTGTGTAAAGCGCTTTGAGCAGTCCTGAGGACTGGATACTGTGCTATATATGATATACATTTACTTTTTTAGATCCCTCGTGTTTGCTTTGAGCTGTAAAGTTACCCAGCTTTACCACAAGGAGGTTATTATTGGTTGGATTATGTACCAGCAGGGGAGACTTGTGCACGAGTGTCCCTTTTCGTCCCTGTTAGGGAGCTAAGTGCAAGTAGAAAGTATATACGTGAAGTGCAAGAATTACAAAGTACCACTCCATTAGGACACTAGACACACACAGGCCTGAGGCTGGGGAACGTTTCAACATTCTTAAGACCTCATGAGCCTCATTTCGTTCTTTAAAATCAGCTTCGCTTTAACAGTAAATTATTTAAAGATTGATCAACATGCTCGTCTAGCTGTGGATATCTGACAAAACATAGACATTCATTGGTTCCAAGACGAACACCGTTTATGGTGTGTAGATCTACGTTTAGCTGGGTAGGGGAGACGGATGAAGGGGAACAAGGCAAAGTGGATGAAAGGAAACAGTAAGTCATTGGCTATTTATAGAAACTCGCACAATAGTCCAAGAATTGTTGAGTTAAACCTAATAGTCAATAATAATAATTAGCTGTTTTTTGCACCACATATCTCTGGAAGTGTCTGAAGTTCTAGTTCTAGTTGTTTCCAGCACTCGGCAACGTTCTATTAACTGACTAGTCTGTATATATATTGTGGTTACAGTGATCTTATGAGGTCTCATTCAACTAGTCAGCCTTTTTAGGTAACACGCCAAAAGTCCCCTGGAATCCTTGTCTAACCGCAGAATTCAAGATGATGTCCAAAACTGGGGCAACTCTATAAACCTACTGTATTCTTATAAATCTTTAGGAATATAAGACACGTGTAGATCTAGGGTGGGGTTTTCAACCATTCTATATCCGATGACATTCGCATCCGCCATTTTCAAGATGGCGGTCGTCAATGCAAATGCCACCCTATTTTAGTAAGTAGGCCTACATGATGTAGATAAGTAATTTGTATTATGTGTATAGATGTGTGGACAAACGATTTCAAAAAAGTTTAATTTAACCTTCGTCGATATTTATATATTCGCCATTTTTAAAGATGACGCAGGTCAAAGCCTATTATTGCCGTATATCTCAAGAACGACATAACCTAGACCCACATGGTTAACCCCAAAATATAGCCTTTTTGGTACAGCGTTTTGAAATATATTACGTACTTCTGACCTCGCTGACATTCATATATCCGCTATTTTTAAAGAAGGCGCCCGTCAAAGCAAACATATAAATGTGACCACCGACAGTGTGGTTATGTGACCAGAGATTGTGGTCGAGTGATCACCGACAGTGTGATCATGTGACCACCAGTTATATGGTCATGTGATCACCCCAGTGAACCATATTAAATCGCACAGGCCTATTCTGGACACGAGCCAAAACAGCTGTCTAGGTCATGTTCCATCAATGTTGTGATTTTGGCAGAAATATACATCTTATAATCTCATATTTCAATGTCCAGTTTATTTTCTATCGATAAACAATCTAAAAATACTAAAACACATGTATTTATGAACCCATTGGCATTGATTTAATCACACACAGTAGACAATAGGAGTCAAAATAACCTCGTTTCTCAAAACGTTCCTTTTTTATTTGGTTCAATTTTTGCAATAACTCCAAACTATTTATTATATTTCAACAAATAAAATAAAATTTTAAAGCTCATCCTTTGTGGAATCTAAAACGGTACGAAACTCAATTTCACAATGTTAAGAACCATAGACATAGATGTAGATCCCACGTGTTTGCTTTGAGTTGTAAAGTTACCTGGCTTTACCACAAGGAGGTTATGTTAAGGTCTTTGGCTGGGTCATGTACCTGCAGAGGAGACTTGTGCACGGGTATCCATTTTCATCCCTGTTAGGGAGCTAACTGGAAGTAGAAAGTAAATACGTGAAGTGCAAGAACTAGTATGACGTACCGACTCCATTACGACAGCAGACACGTCAACCAGGCCTGAAGCTGGGGACCGTTTCAACATCATTAAGAGCTCACGAGCCTCATTTTGCTCTTGAAAATAAGCTTTTCTCTTTAACAGTAATATTAGTAAATTATTTAAAGATTTATCGACATGCTCGTCTAGTTGTGGATATCTGACGCTACCCAGGCTGAAAGGGAGTGTTTGCCACATCAGTTACCTCAGTTGTCGTCAGTGGGTGCACCTATGACATGCTCCATGCAGTGTGACCATGACAGGCATGAGGAACTTGACAAGCATCTGCTGATCCATGGGCAGAATACTTTGGAAAAGGGACCAGCACCATGCTTAATATGCAATGTCGACACGTGCTATCGTTAATATTTATGAACTTGCACTTTTATGTTTATTTGTTGGACCTTGCTGTCAGCTCTTCGCAAGTCTTGCCAAACAGTTTCGCACTTCAACCTGTCCACATTTAGCCCCTTCTTTGGTTTCTTCCCTTGAGGGCGTCTCTTAGGCTGGATGCGGATGTTCAGCTTGGACACGACAAGCCTGTGGTCTGTCCAACACTTGGCGCTGTACATAGCCTTTGACACTCTTACATCCTGCAGGTCTTTCTTCCTGGTAATCACGTAGTCAATGAGGTGTCAGTGATGGGATCGCGGGTGCATCCAGGTTGTCATGCTGCGAATTGGGAGCCGGGACACTATGACGAGGAGTTGATTTGTAGCACAAGTCTTGAGGAGCAAAAGTCCATTGCTGTTGCACTTTCCTGTTCCATGTCTGCCAACGACACCCTCCCAGGCCACGTGGTATGTGCCAATCCTCGCATTAAATTAAAGTCGCCAAGGACGATGACCTTGTTTGACTTCGGAACATCAGCGAGTAGAGATTCGAGCTCCTCGTAGAATCTGTCCTCATCTCGTCAGGGTTGGTCATGATAGGCGCATACGCACTGATGATGGTTGTATGACGCTTTGCGGCCAGAGGAAGACGCACTATCACGAGACGGTCATCCACACCCTTTGGTAGACAGGCAAGCTTGCCCACAAGGTCGGATTTGATTGCTAAACCAACGTCAGGTCCCCGGCTCTCTTCGCCGCTACGGCCACTCAAAAAAGAAAATGTATCCAGCACCATTTTAATCCGTCCTTCCTCTGCCAGACGCGTCTCACGCAATGCAGCGTTACTGATGTTGTATCTAGACAACTCTCTGGCGACCAAGGCGGTTCTCCTCTCTGGTCTGTCTGCCTTAGCATTAACCATGAGTGTGCGCCATTCCATGTGACAAGAATAATTGGTATTCTTCTTGTTTTCTTCTTTGATCGACCGCTGTAGTGGGATCCCCACCAGCCGCGGTAAGCTGGTCAGAGTAGAGTGAAGCAGGCAATGTTTATGACACCTTTTCCAGCCCATTCCTCGGCCTACGGATGAGCAGTGAGTTCTAAAGAGGGCTACTCGGTCACTCGGGACTTCCGAATTCCGCTGCTGCTCCGGTCAGCGAAAAGCGACCATATGGCCTGAGCCGCCTGTGTGTTGATTTGCGGCTACAGCTCCCAGTGCATCCACACCTAGCTGCTGCTTCGTCGCTCTCCTGTCGCCGCATGACTTGCAGGGTGATAGTTTGTGAGATGAGAGTGATGTCATGAGTTGCGCGTGACTTGAATTAAAGTGAGGGAGAGTTGCGCTGGTCATCAATCCCACTCTCTCGCCCAGGCCTGTCTGGGTCCAGTGGCAGGACGAAGTCGAGACAGCTGGATATAGGACAGGATGAAGTGGGTGACCATGGCGTCCTTCGTGTCTTGCCATGCTCTTCGCTCTCCACATCGCGTGCTGGGTCCGCTTTATTACCCGTTGAACCAGCTGACGGTTTCCGCCGCGCTGTCTGCCGAGTCCAGTCTTGACGTGCTTAAGTAGATAAGCCCTGTATCTCTGTAGGTTTCAGGCCGAGCCATTCATATACCATTTCATGATTGATGTCAATGGTGTATGAATGTCTCGGCCATCGAAAATAGTGAAAACTAAGTATGTCATCGAGTAGAAATAAAATTGTCAATCAGTCGACTACCCTCACCTGATTTAGCCCGCCAATCGAAGCGGTTTATCGGGGTGTGGCCGCTGTCGCATGCTAACACGTATTTGGATCCACAAGTGAGAGCTGAGTGACAGTTAGGGACCACAATGGACGAACTGCTCCCGAATAAGCAAGACATGTTCTCCCATCAGGGGTACTATCCTTCCTGACATCCCATACACACGCCGTGGTATAACGATGGCATACGATCAGAGAAGTGTGTTAGAAGACAGCTGGAACGAAGATGGAGAACATCTAGACAGGAGTGTGACATGCTTGCTTACTACCTCCAGCGAGAGCTCGTCACTTCATCTGGACACAGTGCAAAACTCGAATACTACACGAATCAAATCACCGATGCATCTGGTGACCAGAAGCAACTGTTCAAGATTGTTCCCAAGCTCCTACACATTGATAACGACACGCCACCGCCGCCGTGGGACTCGTTCGACACACTGGCAACGCGGTTAATTCTCTGATTTTCTCTCGGAAAAGATCTCGAAAATTCGATCCGAACTTAATAAGAATGTTAGCAATGGAGACGCTTCCTTTGAGGATGCACCGCAGACGTGTCTGTTGTATGTACTTGAGCCAGCCACTGAGGCTGAAATTGCAACGCTGTTAAAGTCATCGCCGAAGAAATCTTGTGAACTCGATCCCATTCGGACATGCCTTTTTGGAGACTGTGCACATGGCATTGTACCTGTGCTTATAACAATTGCTAACCTGACCCTGAAAACGGGCATATTGCCTTCTCACTTGAAGGGAGCGCACATCAAGACAGTACTCAAGAAACCGCGCCTGGACAAAACAGTCTTACAAAAAAAATGTGTCTAAATACCCTACATTTCCAAGACAACAGAACGTGTTGCTGAAACTCTGCAGAATAACACCCTGGACACAATACACAATCAGATTGTTGTCGTCGTGGTCCCTCTTGATTTGTCGACTGCATTTGACACTGTTGACCACGAAGGTATGTCGCGCAGACACGATGTCGGAGTGGTGCAACATACACTGGACTGGTTTAGGTCATACTTGAGTGACAGAGTCCAGTCCGTCCACATTCACGATGCTACATCACCTGCTCGTCCTCTTGCACATGATGTCCCACAGGTTCCGTGCTCGTTCCTCAGCTATCCTCAGTCTACGCAGCACCAGTTGCCAACATGACATGTCAGAACAATTTGATGTGTCATTTCTATGCGGACGACATTGAAATCTATGTCCGAGTGAAACCCCGCCAAGATGACATCGCTGCGGCTGTCGTGCGTATCGAAGAATGTACAGCGGAGATCAGAACGTGGATGACCGCAAACGTTTTTAAGCTGAATGACTCAAAAACAGAAGTCACCGTGTTAGGTTCTGCCCAACAGCTTAAGAAAATCGAGCTACACAAAATACGCATTGGTGATTGTTTCGTTGCTGTAACTCATGACATAGATGTTTCTGTGTGGTGATTATTGTCTATAAACCGACTGCATTTCGTCATGCAGCTTAATCTTTGCGTTTGAGGACGGCTTGCTCGATCAACTTTCCCATGAAAGCGAGGTTGGGACGGTAGTTCTCCAGTTCGTTCTGGTCAAGTGAGGTTTTCTTCACTAACGGTGTCACTAGGGCAGTTTTTCAGTTCACTGTGTATGGGTAGCGTAACGGTTAAAGTAGTTTTAAGTAGATATATGTGGGTAGCACGTCAAGTGGATAGCATTTCGTTGTACGGTCTGGACTTGATGATCGTCTGCAGCTCTTCAGCGTTGGTTGGACTGATATTGTTTAGTGCGTGAGATACAGATGAGGTAGCAGGCAGCAGTAGCATCATGATAGACTCTCTTGTTACGCTCGCACGCGCAACATCGACGATTTGTATATTTCGTATTAGCCTTTTTCGTATTAAACTTTTATGTACAATAATTATTGTATTATAACGACTATGCTTTGGCAATGTTGTATTTAAGCGCTTTTGAACACATTTTTATATCCGGAAACATGCAGTGGATGATTAACCAACATGCACTATAGGCACGTGCCTAAGACCCACGATCAGCCGGGTGATACATCTGTCGTGTGATCGAGGCTAGAAATGACACTGACCAGTCAATTCATTAATCATCTGGCGTAATGGAAAGTGACACACAGAAACGCGCATTTTTGGAGACAGTGATTCACCCTCAAATGGTGGAGAGGCTGGTTCCAAGGAAGAGCAAACATTACCACACAATTGCCAATGCAAACACATATTACGAGTTAGTGTTATGCTGCGTCAGTGCAGCCGGGCCTGCCCTCCACCCGCTTTTTAGTAAGAAATTTCCAGCCGGTCGTAACTTCCAACGTGAAGATTCAGCTAGTGAATGCTTGTTACAACCACTGTAAAGAAAACGTGGCTTTGTCAATCACCACTTATACTGAATGGTTTACCAATGCCTTATTACGCTTCATTCCTAATGAGAGACCATTGTTGTACCTTCAGGACGACGCCTCGGTTCATTTAAGCCCAGAGCTCATAGATGAAGCCATCGCCAATGATGTCTTACTGATATGCTTCCCACCCATGTTTACACATCTGCTCCAACCGTGCGATGTTGGTTTACACAGGAACATGAGAACGAAAATAACTGACACTATGAAGCAAATCAAGATGCTGTGAGGACACACATGGGTCAGTAAAAAGTAATGTTCCGTGATGTGTGTGAAAATACATTAAAGGGGAATGAAACACTTGAAAACACAGCTGTGCGGGCGACGCGCTGTAACCCTCACGCACAGTGTTTCTAAAGTTCAGCAACCCCATTTGGACGTCACAGCCATCTTTCATCGCTTTCTTCACGAGTTTCTTCACCGTCCCTATTGCTCGTTCGTAGCCCGTTGTCTGACATCACGACTCCAGGTACTCCATGTCGTGCAAACTGTGATCTCACTGCATCGATCACACATTTCGTGCGCGTACTCGAACTGAGGTTCATCACCTCGAAGAAGTTGGAGTAATAGTCAACCAACAGTAGGTAGTGCTGTCCCTGCAGTTCGAACAAGTCAGCACCAACGTTTGCCCAAGCCCTGCCTGGAACGTGGTGAGGCATCATGGGCGTTTTGCACTGTTCTGGTCTGTGTGTGTTGCACTACACTGACTGACGGAATCAGTGATCTCCTGGTTCATCAATGGCCAGTTCACAGCATCCTTGGCCAGCGTATACAACCCTGTATAGCCTGATGCGAACGGTGTACCGTGGCGGTGATGTTCTTGCGTAAATTGGTCGGTACTACGATCATACAGTTTTTGAACGCCTGTCCATTCTGCACAGCCAGTTCATGTCCAGGTCACTGTCAGAATTCTGTGCAGGCCAGCCTTCCATTGTTATCTGCATCAGCTTCTAGCTAGAGAGCACTGCCATTGGCAGTGGCGGCTCGCAGCTCCTCTGGTCGTTTGGGAGACACTGGCAGCCCTTCTGTCATGTCTATCTTCTCTACTGCAACAACATGAACACTTGGTTCACCCGGAATGTATGCACGGCTCAGCGTGTCCGCGATGTACATCTCTGACCCACGCGTGTATGTCACATCTAGACTATAGCGTATTAGCGTTGGAGTCGCAGCAGCGTGCGTTGCAATCGCTTGGGTGCGATCACGTGGTTTCCTAAAGATCACTTCTAATGGCCTTTGGTCACTCTGCACTTGCACATTCTCTCTTCCGTACACAGATTGGTCGAACTTCTCGCAGGCGATTACTACAGCGAGTAACTCCTTGTTGATTTGAGCGTATTTTCACTCTGTCTGTGTCTGTTCTCTTGATGCATATACCACAGGAAGCCCATCCTGCAGGAATCCTGCACCGAGACCTCCTTCTGAAGCGTCGCACTGGATGCACACAGGCTTTCTGACATCGTAGTACTGGAGTACTGGGGTACTTGTGAGCTCCTTCTTCGTGAGGTCAAATGCCTCCTGATGTGTACTCAGCCAACTCCACTCTGTGTCTTTGTCCACCAGTCGCCTCAGGGGCAAATTTGTCCGACAGCTGCGGCACACATTTTTTAAGGTAGTTTACAGACCCAAGCAGCCTCTGGTCTTGAAGTCTTGGCATATTCTCGATTGCTCGATGTCCTTCATGTGTTAGCAGATGTCCAATGTATGGAACTTCTGTCATCCTGAGCTTGGTCTTATCTGCATTTAGTCGGATATTTCGCTCTCTAGCCCGCTCCAAGAATGTTCGTAGGTTCTTGTCGTTTTCCGATTCGGCCTCCTCATCAGTTGTACTACAGCCTACGATCGGGAAATCATCGTGGATTTCTTCTACGCCTTTCAGACCTTCAACCAGTTGGTTCGTCGGGCGTTGCAAGACATCGGGTGTACACTGGGTCTCCGACTCCATACCGTATATTACGCTACAGCCTGGGGCACGTGCCCCTAGACCTTTGAAATGTGGCGTGCCCCGAACCTTTTTGAATGGGCACGTGCCCCCTAGACTTTTTGAGTGTGCCCTCGTTTAGGTTACAATAAGCTGAAGTTACGGCGACGCGGCGGCGAAAATATGTCAACAGCATCCCCCGGTCTTCCGATGTCATAAGTTGAGCCAGCCGAGAAAGAAGAAAAGCATCCTTGCGAGGATGGGAAACGCCGAAGAAGAGCGGAAGGTACGCTGGCAAAACATTTTCAACAGCACCCCTCCCCCGTCTTCCGATGTCATGATCCGACAACGCAACGGTGGAGTGGAGTTGAAGGTCCGGTGCCGAGGTTTTTGCCCCCCCCCCCCCCCCCCCCCGACTACCCTTCTCTGGATCCGCCGCTGATAAGGCATAATTGCGACGACATGGGTCAACCTGGCCTGTAACCTGAAAATGTTGAGGGTCCGACAGTGGATTTGAAGGTCCAACAATCTCAGCAGCCAAGCCACTGCTGTTATCTTAGAAATTGTTATGATTTGTTTTTATATAATAAAATATACTCACCCACTGAGCAACACAAGACCAGCAGTTGTCACCATTACTGTATTTCGATCTTAAACTTGTTCCCCCCGGCAGATCGCTTTGCAAAACTCGGAATATAAAGCTTAGCCAATAATATCGCTTGCTGACAAGTTCCGGTGGTTTGGGAAGAAGACGTAGTTAGGTATTTGAATACGCAATACCACTCAGCGGCTCGTGAGATTGGTCGAATGGTAATTATATTAGGATTCCTGAAACTGGAGCGTGAGTCGGACGGGTGTCTGCACTATTAACACGGGTGGTATGGCGAAGTCAATTGTGAGTTTGATTCAGCTAACTTCCATAGAATGCGTAGGAGATCTACCAGGGGTTGTGTACGTAGTCAACACCCCTGGCTTGCGAGGATGCGCCGACCAATTCCGGCCGTCGCCAATATTACGGCATTGCAGCAGATAATATCGCATGCAGCAGATATCACGATAAAATCGAACATGAGTTAACACTGGCGCCGCCTGGGGAATGACTGATCACTCACATTGTCCACTGAAAAAATAACTACCTTTTTGCTTCTGAAATTAATACATCGCCGACGCCAACTGGTCGGTATCAGTGGCCAACGGTTCAAGGAAGAGAATGCATATAGAAAGAGGCGACTGGACTTCAGCATCTGGGAGGAGATGCACTCCGAAGTTAGCATATTAATATATTCCACATGGTGTGAACGGGAAACGTAAAACGCAGCACGCGTGATTCGATGACCTATGCATTACTCAATACCAGTTACAGAAAATCCCAATTGGTACTTGTCCAACTCCAAGCAATGCTGTACTGGGACTCTGTAAACCGCGGAACGAGGCGGAACAATACGGAACTGACGTAAAAATCCCTCTAGCATTCGATATCTGCTTCGCATCAGACTGATGACGACTTCACACATACCGCTAGTTAAATATCCATGTAAATGTAATGCAATCTATCTGGCAATATGAAGGCATAATATCTAGATTAAGGTATATTTTATGTGATGGAATGTCGAGGTACGACAGTGAAATTTTTGTAGTGATTTCTGGAACCACGGGTAGGTGTCAATCGTTCCATTGACATTCTGTCTCATAAAAGTGTAACTTAATCCGCAGTTTACAGAAGCCCATCTGTGCTACTATAACAGGCACAAAGCCAAGAACGATAAGTGCATAATATTATTAATGCAACTTAACTGACAAAAACACATTTTGATAGGTAGGTCGATATGACATGAGTAGGTGCACAGCATCCAACGACCCACAAGTATGATCTATGGTTAAATTATAAATTCCTTTGCATCAACAAAACAATGAAACATACTATAGAGCTTTTATTTTTATTAAAACTTAAATGAGACTCCCACCAAGTCTCAATATGTCACTAACATGGGAGCCACGTGCCAACATGGGTAGTATCTGGTATATGATAGTACTGATAGTTACAAAATATAATATCTGATTTGAATATTATATATGTATTTGGCTAATGACTATGGCATTACTGTATCAGTTCTAAACACAACAGCCCTACAGAGCATACATATTTTTTTATTATGACACCATATACAGTCAAACCTCACTTTATGGTCACCTCAGTAATACAGCCACCTTGTCATTAAGATCACCTCAGTAATACAGCCACCTTGCAATTGAAGTGAAGTATAGGGTAGTCAATAATATAGTCACCTCCCTATTCAGGTCATTTGCCCAGTCCCGATGGTGACCTTAATAGTGAGGTTCCACTCTATACAATATCAAACTTTTAGATCACACTTTGTAATGCTATAGCAAATCTGTACTACCGGTGATATCCGATATAAAAGAATACTCTAACTGTGAAACAGACACATTCTGTCCTAGTAATCACAGGCTTACCACAATCATAAGAATGAGGCAGTTTCCAATACATGCATCATGATAGTTTATGAAATAAATACATCTGTATTTAAAATACAGTTGACAAGATTGGCTTCAAACATTTTAAAAGTATACTGCTGGTGTTGCGTGCCAAAAAACCTTGTCGTGTCAAAATACCTTAAAATTATAGGGCGCCATGGCCAGCCGCAAGCAATCAGCCATGGCGGTTTTGGCCAGCGAGGCCTTTCAGCATGGCTAAACACCTCCAAATTATCCTTATTTTAGGCAAAGAAATAATTTTATTTCCAAATAAAACATTATATATTTCAAAAATATGTATACAAAATGTTGATATTCTCATAGAAAATCAGTAATTTTGATAAGGACTATAGCTATAAAGTAAAGTTATATTTCACCTTACCTCACCCATTAGATATTATAGTATCAGATTGTTTATATGTCGAATCAATAGCAGGTCTTCATATTCGGCATCTCGTTTAGTTAATATTCGGACTTGATTATCCACTGGCAGAGGTATTCTCGCACAAGGTTTTCTGGCATGCAACACTGGCAAAAAAAGCAAGTGACATATACTGTCCGATCAATCAACTGTCTATCTAATCATGTCCTGCAAGATGTAGCCATAGCGTACATATGATATTAGTATTACGTACATGCAATGCACTTTGTAAGTTTGTAACTCGTATATCACCACAAGCACACTAACCTAAATATCAGCTATCAACATTACTGATAACATTAAGTTGTTAGTCTGTAAACTGCACACAAATTAGGTTATAACATTATAGCAGAAAATATGCATATATAAAATATAATGCATTCTATATAGTTGCTTACAATGTTGCAATGATACAACTAGCGACACACATCACAGTTCAAAATCAGAAGAAGCCTTTCACCCAACAAATCATTGTACTTGCACCAGTCTCCTTGACCATTATATGTAGAAAGTATCAAGAATTCAGACACCAATCAGGGCTTAATACCATTTTAGATGTGCAATTGTAATGACAAATGTAAAGTCATTCCAACTAATTTTGTGTCATTGCACCCAGCCCTCATTTGAAAACCAACTTATCTGGGAAGCATTAAGCCATGTTGTAATTGCTGGCATGAAAATTATTCATTTATATCCACCATTGTCTATATGCCAGGTATTCATTCATATATATATGGTATTTGAATAAGTGTCAATTCTAGTCTAGTCAATGTTCTAACGACGGTGTCATTATGCCCCACATATACCAATACTTCTTTCGTACCATAGCCCTATATTATGGGATATTAGCTACTGTTCTTTTGTCCAAAAAATGTGAATGTATACCAATTTAAGCATCCATTGATGTGTAACCTGCGCTCATCATTGATGCGTCACCATGTCTGCCCCTAAACAGGCTTCTGATTTGTTTTCTTCTACTGAAGACCAACAGCAGAAGACCAACAGCTACAAGAGCAAATATCAGACCAATCACAATGAGTATAAATTTCAATTTTGTGTTGCCCGAATCATATGGCAGGCACACAAAATCACTGTTCTGTAATTGAAATATTGGCTGACCGGCCAACCTGGTTGGGGAGTGGCAAAGGAGTTTGTCTTTCTCGTTGTCATAGAAATGTGTCGAAGATGAGACATTATGCATCCATTCATACTGATCACACATGTTGCAGTCACATATGAATGGGTTGTCAGTGATATTTAATTTCATCATGTCCAAAAGTTGTATCTGAGAGATGCAGGTGCTAGATATATGATTCAGTTTGTTATCCTGGATTAACAGATGTCGTATAGCACCCAGGCAGGTCGCACTGCATGGTAGTTCAGATAATTGGTTGTGTGAAAGATCCAGATATCGCAGCTTTGGCATATTGCAGAATATTTCTGAGACGACGAAATGCAGGTCATTTGATGCAAGTTGCAGTTTCTCGAGACTGTTCAGCACACATTTATCACCAAACACGTTGTCCAGGTTTGTTACATGCTTTATTGTTGCATTGTAATTTCTCGCAAAGGCATTGTTCAGGTACAGTTTCTTTAATGTGACGTTTTGGAAGACCGGCTCAGTGTCTTTGTCAACAAACCAACCGTTGTTGTTCAGAGTAAGTTCCTCTAAATGCGGTAGTTGCGAGAAACCGTTGGGCATCACAGTTGTGATGTTGTTCGATGACAGATCGAGAATTTTCAGGTTGGTTGCCGACTTCAACACGCTTACATCGAGTGATGTCAGATCGTTACCGGTGAAAACGATCTTCTTGACGGTGTCACCAACGTCGCTTAGAACCGACATGTTCGTGAAACCAAGGCCGCTGCAGTTGATGACATCTACGTTGTCACTGCCGCTGACCCACGAGCAGTTGCACTGCTCCAGTCCAAGCAAAGTACACTTGCCTGTCTGTTTTATAAATGTCAGCGACGGGGCACTGTCAGTGTCATTGTCACGCTCACTGGCACCTTGTTGTATTGCGACCAACAATACTATCATGAAGGTCGATATTCCGAAAGCACACACCATCGTAACGACATGCACGTTTCTAATACAACAATGCAGAAGTGCAAAAGTAACGTTTTAACGTTATATTACCACGTTATAAAGTTTATAAGTGAAGGGTAAATCTTTTTACGCTCGCAGTTAGCCGCACAGACAGTCTGAAAACTTTCTCGACCCTAGTACCATGCAGGCTAGTCTTCTTGTGTTACGATTGGTTAAATAATTCGGAGTGATATTGCATTATATGAAATCATATTTAGTGCTCCATTAATTAAAATAATTGTGATCAAGCAAGAGTGATTTTATTAGGTTAATTTCACACGTAAAAATGAGTTATGAAACTTACGGAATAATTTTTGACTGTAATTTCGACCAAAAACACGTCGCCCAATCATAACCTTGTAATATATACGCCCATAGTTGTGTGCTTGTGAGTTGTGCGATAAAACAAATTATGTTTCAACTTGTTCGTAGAGACTAAAGCTTCTGTTTGCCTATGCTCAACAATGCAAATATACTGATATAGATTTCTGGTAAGCTAATGCTTGGTGTTGCCCCGCTGGCCTTTTCACTGTTCGAAATCTTTCCTTGCGGAGGCCGAAACTCAACGTTACATTATTTCCTCCTTTGGAGGGCACAGTGATTTACCTATGATATTTTGGGATATGGATTAATCTATCTGGCGGGCCTTAGCGGCTGCACTGATTAATAATGGAACTTAAATGGCTCTTATTTCGTCTACCTAAGATCAACCCAGTTGCATACTATGTTTAGCAGTTTTGGCCTTGAAATATTTCCAATGTCAAGAAAGCTGTATCCTCAGCATGTCGAGGCTAGGCGTGTATTGGAAGAAGAAGCTCAGTCAGAGTCAAAGTCGGTTGAAGTGGCCAGGGCAGTGCCAGTGCCTGGTTGTGGTGTAGACCTAACGTCATTTTGGTGCATTTTCTGTGGAGAGTCATGTATCAAACTTTACTATATTTTAAAAATAAAATTGCAATTTGCAGGCATCTATCCCAAAGTTATATTATCAACCAATACCGGTATTTAGACCACTAGAAGTTCTACAAAGCCAGTACGGTGCCTGTGTACAATATTACAGCTTTGACTGCCACCAGCCTGCTGATGACTGCTGTGGCACATGCGCATATTATTATGCTGCATCTGTCAGTCAACAGCAATTAATGTGCGTCTAGACATTAATAAAATTTACAGGTGTACGATTATGTAATAAAATAAATAAATTAAGATGATGTTAGGAAGAACCATTAAATTACATTAAATAGTTATGGTTTTCTGAAAGTTGTGAATATAATTATAAAATGTCTTAGAAGAATATAAAATAAGTATTATAATTGTTGTCATTGCAATATAAAACTATCATATTTTTATTCAGTTTTCTATTTAAATACAACAATTTAACTTTGTCATTGACTGTTAGTAATAATTATGTTTCCTGCTGTGTGTTGTAAACACTTAGGCATGTCTGGCCACGCATGCACTTTGACAGCTGTAATTAACACAATGTAACTTATTGGATGTTGTGAAACTTTGAAGTGCCAACCGATGACCTTAACTGCCGACAACAGTTACTTACTTACTGCTCCCGTAACCCGCCTGGGTCATAGGGGCACAGCATTGCTGAATGTTTCACCAGTCGACGCCAGTCTTCGCGGTTGTGTGCTAATGTCTGAGTTTCTGCAAAGGTCTTCCCAGTCCATTCTGCAGTATTGTCTGACCATCTCTTCCTCTGTCTTCCCTGTCTTCTTTTCCCCTGGCACTGTTCCTTGTGGTATTGTTTTTATGAGCCCACTTGATCGTGTTACACAACCATGCCATCTCGGTTTCCTCTTTTTTTACTGTGGTCAGTAGGTCTTTATAATGTCCCACATGTTGAGTGCTGATTTGTCTGATTTCGTCGTTGGTGATGTGGTCAGTGTAGGAAATACCGAGGAATCTTCGGTAGCATTTAATTTCCACTGCAGCAATTCTTTGTAGTTCCACTGTGAGGGTCCATGATTCGCATGCAGACAGAAAGATGGGAAGGATTTCAGTGTGATGTTCTTGTCTCTCCAAACTGGTTTAAATTTCGTCAGTGCTGCTAATGTTTGCACAGACCTTGTAAGGATTTAATTCCTGGAACCCTCGTCATTAATTATAGCTCCAAGGTACTTGAACTGACTTACTCTTTCCAATTCGCATCCATTGGCAGTTATTCGGGACCTCATTGCTTTTTTGCTGTTTGTCATTACCTTAGTTTTTCTGTGCTAATTTCCATTCCATATCTGGCTGATGTTTCGTCCATTCAGTTCACAAGGTTAGCAAGTTCCTCTTCACTTCCAGCCAACCCATTGATGTCATCAGCGAACCGTAGGTTGGTAATGATGCGTCCTCCAATGTGCCAGTATGATCTTCCAAGGCATCTGTCATTATTCGTTCCAGAAATATGTTGAATAATGTAGGTGACAAGAGGCATCCTTGGCAGACTCCAACTGATATGTGGAACCATTCACCTACAGTGCCTTGCACCAATACGGCGGTGCTAGGTTTAGCGTATAGCTGTTCGATGGTGTGTACTAGTTTTCATCCAATATTGTAGTTCTTCATTGTCGCCCATAATCCGGTATGCCACACCCTGTCAAATGCCTTCTTGAAATCAATGAAGACATGGAATAGTTCCTGTTGATGTTGCAGGTATTTCTCACCCAGAACACAAAGATTGAATATTTGTTCCGTGGTGCTTCTTCCACAGCGAAAACCCGCCTGTTCTTCGGCGATGATCTCTTCTACTTGTGGTTTCAATCTGTTCAAGATGACTGTCAGCATCATTTTGCTCGCATGGCTAATGAGGCTGATGGTTTGGTAGTTTTGACATTGTTGTAGGTTGCCTTTCTTGGGGAGAGTAATTATCGTGATTGAGTCCATGTTGTTGGCCACTCTCCAGTCTGCTAGATTTTGTTGCAGATGTTGGTGAGGATGTCTATCACCATTTCTCTTCCGTTCATTATCAGTTCTGCTGGGATATTGTCAAATTCAGCACCTTTTCTCTTCTTCAATGACCTTACAGTTATCTCCACTTCTTCAAGTAAAATTGGAAAGTCGTCCTCATTTGATGATTCTTGGCTGACTAGAACACTTGGATCTCCGTTGGTCTGGAAGTTACATAACTCCAAACAGTATTCCGTCCATCTGTTGATAATGTTTTTTCTTTGGTGAGGCATTTTCCTTCTTTGTCTTGAATTGTGTTGACTTTCTCCTGCCTTTGCTTTGTCAGTTCTCTCACGACTTGGTACACACTCTTTTGTTGTTGTTGTTGGTGAAGCAGTCTTCAATTTCCATGCACTGTTCTTCAATCCATTTTTGTTTGGCTTTTTTCAGTCCCTTTGTGATCTTCTTGTCGATCTCAATGTACTTTGCTGCTCCTTCTTTCATATACTTGTCTTTCTTCAAATCTCTCCTAGTGTCACACATTTCTAGAATTTCTTCTGTGACCCAGGGTTTGGCCTTTCGGCACTGTTTCCCTAGGATGTCATTTGCTGTTTCTGTCATCACTGCATTAAAGTTGGTAGTCATCGCTTCTAGATCTTCTTCTTCAAGTGTGAGCAGTGGTGCAAACGTCTCTCCAATTGTTGCTTGGAATGATGCCAAAATCGCAGGGTCTTTCAGTTTGTCCAAGTTGAACTTGAGCCTGGTATTCTTAGGTTTACTGATCTTTTTCAGTCATACGTTGAAATTCATAAATATGAGATCATGGTCACTTCCTACGTCTGCTCCTGGGAAAGTCCTTGATTTGGCCCTGTTGATTCCAGATCTGAAGTGATTTTAGTTAGGTGCATGCCATGTCCATCTTCCGTTAGGTGCGTGCCATGTCCATCATCTGTTAGGTGCCTGCCATGTCCATCTTCCGTTAGGCGCGTGCCATGTCCATCTTCCGTTAGGTGCGTGCCATGTCCATCTTCCGTTAGGTGCATGCCATGTCCACCTTCTTTTAGGTGCATGCTATGTCCATCTTCTGTTAGGTGCATGCCATGTCCATTATCCGTTAGGTGCATGCCATGTCCATCTTCCATTAGGTGCATGCCATGTCCATCTTCTGTTAGGTGCATGCCATGTCCATCATCCGTTAGGTGCATGCCATGTCCATCTTCCATTAGGTGCATGCCATGTCCATCTTCTGTTAGGTGCATGCCATGTCCATCATCCGTTAGGTGCATGCCATGTCCATCTTCTGTTAGGTGCATGCCATGTCCATCATCGGTTAGGTGCATGCCATGTCCATCATCCGTTAGGTGCATGCCATGTCCATCTTCTGTTAGGTGCATGCCATGTCCATATTCGTTAGGTGCATGCCATGTCCATCTTCTGTGAGGTGCATGCCATGTCCATCTTCCATTAGGTGCATGCCATGTCCATCTTCCGTTAGGTGCATGCCATGTCCATCTTCCGTTAGGTGCATGCCATGTCCACCTTCCGTTAGGTGCATGCCATGTCCATCTTCTGTTAGGTGCATGCCATGTCCATCTTCTGTTAGGTGCATGCCATGTCCATCTTCCTTTAGGTGCATGCCATGTCCATCTTCTGTTAGGTGCATGCCATGTCCATCTTCCGTTAGGTGCATGCCATGTCCACCTTCCGTTAGGTGCATGCCATGTCCATCTTCTGTTAGGTGCATGCCATGTCCATCTTCTGTTAGGTGCATGCCATGTCCATCTTCCTTTAGGTGCATGCCATGTCCATCTTCTGTTAGGTGCATGCCATGTCCACCTTCCGTTAGGTGCATGCCATGTCCATCTTCCGTTAGGTGCATGCCATGTCCATCTTCCGTTAGGTGCATGCCATGTCCATCTTCCGTTAGGTGCATGCCATGTCCATCTTCCGTTAGGTGCATGCCATGTCCATCTTCCGTTAGGTGCATGCCTTGTCCATCTTCCGTTAGGTGCATGCCATGTCCACCTTCCGTTAGGTGCATGCCATGTCCACCTTCCGTTAGGTGCATGCCATGTCCATCTTCTGTTAGGTGCATGCCATGTCCATCTTCCGTTAGGTGCATGCCATGTCCATCATCCGTTAGGTGCATGCCATGTCCATCTTCCATTAGGTGCATGCCATGTCCATCTTCTGTTAGGTGCATGCCATGTCCATCATCCGTTAGGTGCATGCCATGTCCATCTTCTGTTAGGTGCATGCCATGTCCATCTTCCATTAGGTGCATGCCATGTCCATCTTCCGTTAAATGCATGCCATGTCCATCATCCGTTAGGCGCATGCCATGTCCATCTTCGGGATGCTATGTGCCTTCCAAGTGTGTTTGCAAGCTCCATGTTGTTGTAGCTGGCAAACTCCAGCAGGGCAGCCCCCTCTCGTTAGTTGTAGCATTACAGAAAGGACCGCAGGAATCTTTCCATTCTACTGTGCATCAACACCCACTTTAGCATTCCAGTTACCTTGGACAATCAGAATGTATTTCTTGTCTACCCTGTCGACGATGTCCTGGAGTTGATTGTAGAATTCTTCCACTTGCTCATCATCATAAACTGATGTTGGGGCATAGACTTGTACCACCGTGATGTTGAAAGATGTTGCTCTAAGGCAGATGGTTATGAGCCTGCTGGATGTTGGGTGGCAGCTTAGTACCGAGTTCTTTATGTTTTTGTTGACAAGGAATCCTACTCCCTTTACATGTTTGTCATTGTAGTAGAATGTATTTCCTTCACCTGTTTGTTCTTCACCACAGCTCTTCCACCTGGGCTCACATAGTCCAAGGAGGTGCCATGTATATCTTTCCATCTCATGTTCAAGTTCTTTCATTTCTCCTGTTTGGTTAAGTGTTCTTACATTCCACGAGGCAATAGTGATGTAGTCCGTCCCATGGATCTTTTTGGGTGAGGGTCCATCAGTAGCATATTTGTCACGTTCGTCCTGATGGGAGACGGATGGCGTGGTCATTGGTAACCCGGGCTGCGACCGATCCGGTATCGACTTTGGTGTTTTGTTTTGTAGCGTATCTGGGGCAGATTTTCTAACCTGGTGGAGCCCATCCCTCTCCAGGCGGCTATTTGACCCATAGCTGGAACATGATTTGTGGGGATCGGGACATGTCCACACACTTGTGGGCCCTGCACACTGCACATATCGATCGGGCTCATGCTACTCTGCTAAGGATTTTCATAGCTGGACCACTAGATCCCATGCAGGTTTGGCCTGGAGCCGCAAGGTGTCCAGTTACCATATGGTGTCACTAGGAGGCACTGCATGAGTCTTGATTGAGGAGAGGCTATATACCAGTAGGAAAGACTTATGCACTCGGCTTTCTTTTCGCCTCGGATAAGGCTATGTGGCGGCTGAAGCTGAAAGCGGGAGGTCAGAAGCAAGCTACCAACCACTACACTACGCTACAGCACTAGGCGCATCACCCAACCCTTGTGACAGAGTCACACACCATACAACAGTTACACTGTAGCAACACAATTTGTCGAAAAAAGTATATCTACTTTTGATGATTAAAATAGTGAACAGGCTGGGCTTGTCACTGTAACGACTTCAGAGAAAGATTTGATTGGTGACCTTGTGGACAGGGGAGGTGCGCAGGATGCGACAGGGGGTGTGTGCGATGGGGAGGTCATTACAGAAATTGTTTTTGACAGGTTGGCAGCCCTGTTATATTAAGGGGCCCGGCGATTGTTGGACTACCCAGTATACTACAAACAAAATGTACCATCTCCACAAATCTCTTTCAATGTATGATTGCAGGGTAGAAAACTGCCCATGAGGAAAATGTGCTAACAGGGTCAAGTGGATGTGGTTTGGTTAACCTGTCTACGTGAAACAGCGTGGGAAATACTGAACATGGGGGATGTTGAGCCACGCCGGTCGTCACGCAAGAGAACAGCAAGTAGTCGTTTACAAGACATGCAGTTGCTTGGCGTTAGTGCAAAGCAGATCAGCAAGAGACTGGCTGATCAATGTAATGTTCAACATTTTCCGTATTTGATTTTTTATTAAATTATACTGTGTACATCTAACTGTAATCAAGCCAGTGTGTGTTTGTGGTTGGGGGATGGTGCAGGGGTGGTATGTTAATGTTTTCCTCCAAGGCAGCTTGTATTTCAGGTGCCAGACTTTCTATCACTCATCTGAAAGTAACTAACTCCTTTTTAAAATTCCCTATTGGTTATGGGTTCTTAACATTAGGGTTTGTACCAGACGTTACTTAGACATAAATTGGTTCATGGAGTTACGCATATTTACATGCGATTGGTCCGAGGACCACTGGTCAGTTGGGAACATTTTATGTAATTTGCATTCATGTGAAAACTTTTCAAATTTACTTCATAGCTAATTTACCTCATTTACAAATAATCCTAAAAACTACCTTCAGTGCTTCTGTGTATGTAGCCCCGTCTGGAGGATGGGCATTTTTGCCAGTAATAATAATGTGTAAATGTGTCGGTGTCTTCAGAATTCATAGCTCAATGGTGGAACAAGACCAAAAGGTGTTAGACATTCTCTAGATTGATAAAATTAAACCAGTTAAATACACTGTTGGATAAAAACATAACAAATCATGACAAATATCAGACAAGAAACACTGCAGTGATAGAATAAGATCTATTGAAGACATGAGAAAAAAGTTGTGGGGTCAGATATGCACTTCTGATTATGAAACAATGAAAAGATGCATGTCAAAAAATGTCATTTTTGTCAATTGTTAGACATATAGGGAAGACTCATTGTATAAATGTCATTATGTATCTGTGTCCTTGATGCTTGTTGTTAGATTCCCTTTACAGTTCATCACGGCTAAACTGTGATTGTTGACTTTCCTGAGATTATGATATGATAAGTACATTTTCATCCGATAGTCAACAATGTGCCCCAATGCTCTTCCATATTGCTATTGTACCGATGTATGGTTTTGATATGTTGCAGCTGAACCAAACACAAACAGTGCATATGGAAAGAGAGCAAAGACCAAGAAAGAACCATCAGCTGCACAGTCAAGTGTGACTGCTGACAGTGATAGAAAGATTGGAAAGAATGAGAGCACAATCAACACAGTCCCAGCTAATGTTACTCATCAACCAGTGTAGGTGTTTATTTTATGAGTGTCTGTCTGTCTGTCTGTCTGTCTGTCTGTCTGTCTGTCTGTCTGTCTGTCTGTCTGTCTCTGTCTGTCTGTCTCTGTCTGTCTGTCTGTCTGTCTCTGTCTGTCCGTCCGTCCGTCCGTCCGGCCGGCGTCAGTCAGTCAGTTGGTCTGTGTGTCTGTCTGTCTAGCTGGGGTGGTTTATACTTTATATCTACTATAACTGGCATTTTGTTCAGTTGTCACGATCACATAATGGTGGCAACAACAGCATCATATCTAGAGCCATGATCTCATTTAGTTCGTGGAGAATATGAATCTCACATTGGACTCAGTTCATCTTAGATATACATCTTGTTAAATAATAATGTAACTTTGAGATGTTTGTTTTCAGAATAAACTACAAGACTATTCAAAACGAACAACATAAAAGATATATATTAAATGAAGTATAGCTGCCTTTCAAAGTCTCAAATCTTTGCTCAACAGAGCTTTCAAAGACATCTCGGTCCCTTTGTCAGCATCAGTGTGGTCTGCCCTCTGGTGGTGTTTCATGACATCAGTTCCATGAAAATCGTTAAGTGGTGAACCAGACTACTTAACCTCCAAGAACAGTATGTGCAGTGTGTTGTGCCACTGAACTCAGGAATCCAAGGATATTAGTGCCTCTTCTTTTAATTTCTTATTACGGGCAATACCAGCAGTTCACAGGGAGCCAGGCTCAAATAGCATGCCAATATGAAGGCCTCCTTCTTCTGAATAAGGTGGTAGCCCCGACATCCGGGTAATGTCCCACAGGTTTGTTATTTTTTTGGTGCGCACAAGTGACGTGGTGCCAGCTTTAAAAAAAAAAAAAAAAAAAATTAAATGGTGAATAAAAATGTGGTTAAAAACACTTCACTGTCCTTAAATATTATGTGGCATGGACTGTGGGATTAGTTTACTGCCCAGCCTCCCAGCTGCTGTTTGAATGCTACCAGTTAAGTGGTATCTGATGCAGCTGGTGGGATGGTGTTCCAGAAAGGGGAAAAATTAATGGAGATATGTGTCAGTTTTGGAGTATGGAATCTTGAGTTTGTAAGTATGTCCTCTGGTTCTATGCAAGCGTGGCTGATGTGTTTCAGTGGGAAGTGTGATGTCAACAAGGCCATTAATGACTTTGTACATCATACAGACCTTGTCGACTTTTCTTCTGGTTTCTAGGTTTGGAAGTTCAAGTTTGGCAACGAGATCAGAGGCACTTGTCGTTGTTCTAAAATTGTGAAAGATCTGCCTGATGGGTCTCCTCTGGACCATCTCGATGTCAGACTTAAGCTTCATCTGGTGGGGTCCCAGACTACTGAGACATATTCCAGTACTGGACGGGCTAGATTTTTGAAGCAATGTGAGTGAATGGTGGCTGGGCATCCTTTGAGGTTTCTATAGATGAAGGCACTTATCTTATTCGCCTTAGCTGTGGTGGCCTTTATGTGTTTTGTTTCCCCCAGTGGAGGTGTTCATTAATGTTGACACCAAGGTACTTTATGCTGGTTTCTTGTTTGAGTGTCTGACCATGCAGGGAGTTGAATTGCATTTGACATGTCTCTTCCCATAACTCCAGAGAGTCCAGGTCTTGTTGGAGACTCTTGCTGTCATTATTGGTGTTTTTATGGGAGAGTACAGGATGGTATCATCTGCATAGAGTCTGATTTTGTTTTGGATATTGTTACCGATGTCATTTATGTATATCAAGAAGAGTGTTGGGCCAAGGGCAGATCCCTGGGGTACTCCAGAGATAACGTTTCCTATTAATGATTTTGTTTCCCCAACAACTACTTCCTGTGTCCTGCCAGAGAGGAATGCCTCAGTCCATTTTAGTGTCCCCCTTTTTCTTGTCCAGTTGCGAGGTCATCGATGGTTAGTATTAGCTGTGTTTCACATGATCTCCATTTCTGAAAACTGTTTTGGGTATTGGTGATGATGTTGCTTCGATCCAGATGTGCAGTAACCTCAGATCTCATGACATGTTTGAAGAGTTTACAGTAGATGCATGTGAGGGAGATAGGTCTGTAGTTTACAGCAGATGCATGTGAGGGAGATAGGTCTATAGTTTACAGCAGATACATGTGAGGGAGATAGGTCTGTAGTTTACAGTAGATGCATGTGAGGGAATTAGGTATGTAGTTTACAGTAGATGCATGTCAGGGAGATCGGTCTGTAGTTTACAGCAGATGTATGTGAGGGAGATAGGTCTGTAGTTTACAGCAGATGCATGTGAGGGAGATAGGTCTGTAGTTTACAGCAGATGCATGTGAGGGAGATAGGTCTGTAGTTTACAGCAGGTGCATGTGAGGGAGATAGGTCTGTAGTTTACAGTAGATGCATGTGAGGGAGATAGGTCTGTAGTTTACAGTAGTTGCATGTGAGGGAGATAGGACTGTAGTTTACAGCAGATGCATGTGAGGGAGATAGGTCTGTAGTTTACAGCAGATGTATGTGAGGGAGATAGGTCTGTAGTTTACAGCAGATGTATGTGAGGGAGATAGGTCTGTAGTTTACAGCAGATGCATGTGAGGGAGATAGGTCTGTAGTTTACAGCAGATGCATGTGAGGGAGATAGGTCTGTAGTTTACAGTAGTTGCATGTGAGGGAGATAGGACTGTAGTTTACAGCAGATGCATGTGAGGGAGATAGGTCTGTAGTTTACAGCAGATGTATGTGAGGGAGATAGGTCTGTAGTTTACAGCAGATGTATGTGAGGGAGATAGGTCTGTAGTTTACAGCAGATGCATGTGAGGGAGATAGGTCTGTAGTTTACAGTAGTTGCATGTGAGGGAGATAGGTCTGTAGTTTACAGCAGATGCATGTGAGGGAGATAGGTCTGTAGTTTACAGTAGTTGCATGTGAGGGAGATAGGTCTGTAGTTTGCAGCCTAGCGTCAGTCTCCTTTCTTAAACACTGGTTGTACCATTGCATGTTTCCATACTGCAGGAATCCCGTTTGTTTGTAGTGATCTCTGGAAGAGTTGTGTGAGTGCAGGAGTGAGCTCTGGAAGAGTTGTGTGAGTGCAGGAGTGAGCTCTGGAAGAGTTGTGTGAGTGCAGGAGTGAGCTCTGGAAGAGTTGTGTGAGTGCAGGAGTGAGCTCTGGAAGAGTTGTGTGAGTGCAGGAGTGAGCTCTGGAAGAGTTGTGTGAGTGCAGGAGTGAGCTCTGGAAGAGTTGTGTGAGTGCAGGAGCGAGCTCTGGAAGAGTTGTGTGAGTGCAGGAGCGAGCTCTGGAAGAGTTGTGTGAGTGCAGGAGCGAGCTCTGGAAAAGTTGTGTGAGTGCAGGAGCGAGCTCTGGAAGAGTTGTGTGAGTGCAGGAGTGAGCTCTGGAAGAGTTGTGCGAGTGCAGGAGCGAGCTGTTTTGCTACTGACTGTAGAAGACGGCAGAGAATGCCATCCGGGGCAGCTGCTTTCCAAAGGTTTTTAAGTAGCTTTGTGATGCGATTTACACTACTACTGATTTCTGTCATGTCTGGATGTAGGCTGTTGTCAAGAATGGGTATTGTGGTGAGATCTTCTTTGGTGTAGACAGCGCAGAACTGCGCCTTGAGGATGTCTGCCCTCACCCTGCATTCACTGTAGGTGAACCCATCCTGATTCAAGGGAGCTACACCAACTGAGTCACATCTGTTTTTTTATGAGATGCCATAGGTTCTTTGATTTGTCTTCGTTGTTTGGAAAAAAGCGGACTTCTTCTCCATCCAAGAAGAAACACAAGCCTTCTGTGAAATCCTGGTCACCAAAGCTAGCAGTGTGACTGTTGAAGAAATCTGGAAGAACATTGAGAACTATTTGAACATCATGATGGCAAAGTATGTCCCAACAAAGATATGTTCCACCAAATATCACCAGCTGTATGGTACAAGAGGTACAAGAGAATCAAGAAAGAATCAAGAACATATTCCTGGTAAGCTCGCCGGTTAGCATTTCTTCTTTCTTTCTTGATTCTCTTGTTGTCTTTCTGTTTGTTTGTTTGTTTTCTTTGCCTTGGCCCATGCCATCTGTTTGTGTCTGGATAGGCGCTTCAAGTTGTTCGTGATCTACAACTGGTGATATTTGGTGGAACATACCATTGTTGGGACATACTTCACCATCATGGTGTTCAGATAGTTCTCAATGTTCTTCCAGATATCTTCAACAGTCGTAGTACTAGCTTTGGTGACCAGGATTTCACTGAAGGCTTGTGTTTCTTCTTGGATGGAGATGAAGTTTGCTTTTTCCCAAACACTGACAGTTCTTGGGACTGCCTTAGTTTTCTGTGCTTTTACTCAGCTGTCAATCAGGACAATGTCATGGTCCCCCAGACCGGGAATGACAGTTCTTCTGGTAATTAAGTTTGGATGGTTTGTGAGGAACAGGTCTATGATTGCATTGCCTCTCGTTGGTGTTTTATTGATCTGATGGAGTCCAAAGTCTGTAACTTTGTCAAGGAAGACAGTGTTTACCTTGAGTGGATTGTTCCTTCCTGATGTTTGCTGGTAGTTCCAGTCAATATCTGGGAGGTTTAAGTCACCTCCAAACCACTTGGTGTTTCATGACACTAACATCAAGATAATGACGGCTACTGCATCATAACCAAGGAAGCCACAGTACAGGCCAGAGAGGACAACTTCTGGTGCAGAAAGATCAGTGAACCAATTGTAATACTGGACAGGCCCCCAGCTATCAACATAGGGCGGGGTTACAACCTTCCCGCAATCCGTGATGTAACAACAGGAGTAGTTGACAGTAGCACTGACAAGGGACAAAGAAGGTCATAAAACTGCACCGAGCAAAGATTTGTGACATCGATGCTAATATAGAAAATGTATACTTCATCACAAATTCTAGTATGCCAGATTACGAACAACACACAATTGTTGCACAAAGTAGAGAAATCCATCTTGTTAAATCAATGTTATTTTGTGGATATGTGTTTTTCTAGTTGTAAGGTAAATTCTGTTAGAAAAATGCATACTAACATGAAAGTGAAACAAACTGCTGTATGATATTATTATAACAGTTATGTTTGCTCTCTCCTACAGCACTTCTTCTGGTAAGCTGCAGACTGACACACCAACTGGCAGTGTCACTGTAGAGGTACAACAGCGCAGTGACTGTGTCTCCAGTTTGTGTCTGGACAACTTCCGGAAGTTTCTCAGAGAAACAAGTGACAGAAAAAAAGATTATCTTTTAGAGAAAGGTCACAGCAACACAGAAGGCCATTACGTAATCAAGGAAGAGGAGACCAAAGACAAAGAGAACCAGGTTGAAGGAGAAAATGAACAGGTAGGAAAAGAGACAGAGCAGGCAGAAGAAGATATAGAACAGACAGAGGAAGAACAGGCAGGGCAAGCAGAACATAATAACAAACAGACAGAACAAGAATTTGAGCAGACAGAACAAGAGAAGAAGCAGATAGAACAAGATACAGAGCAGGCAGAAGAAGAGATGGAGCAGGCAGAAGAAGAGATGAAGCAGGCAGAAGAAGAAGAAGAACAGGAGAACAAGCAGATAGAACAACCGATGGAGCAGACGGAACAAAGGAATGAGTGGGCAGAAAAAGAGAAAGACACAACCATGACGTGTCACACCGACGCAGGAGCTTCTGTGAAGAACTGCGCCTCGTATGTAGATGCATCTGAGGAAATGGCAGAAACACAAATGAAAACACATGGCGATGAATCTAGTCAAGAAAGCGCTGACTGCAATAAGACCTGTGCTTTTGTGGAATCGGGCATCATTCTGAGCCCGGGAAGCGAAGCATATCATGGCGTAAATGATGCTCAAATTAGGGATATATCTGCCTTAGATGACATCACTGTTGTTCGTCACAAATCAACCACAAAATTCCCCTGCATTGAGCAGGGTAATGTACATACAGAAGCAGTCTGTGAACCACAAGGTGCAGCAGATGGCAGCAGTGTTGACCTGGTCAGGACAGCGGACTCAACAGGTGGGTTAGGTCAGCTGCAGACAGTTTATGGAGGGGACAACACAGAGGGGAATGTCACTATTCTAGCTAGTGACACCAATGTGTTACTGGGGCTTGACTCAACCACTCAGTTGATCTGCGATGTCGCCTCCCGTCTACCAGCTACACAGACACTACAGCTGAGTAGTCAGTCACAGGGTGACGTCACTGGAACTATGGTGATGTTTGACAACAACACAACTTATGTGCTGAAGACAGACACAGCAACAGATGCCAGTGATGATTGCAGCCAGGGAGCATCTGTACAGCCGGCCACTGGAGTTGATGAGGTATGCACATTGCAGGCATGGTTGGCATTTCTCATTTCATTATTATATCAACAAGTTGAAATATGTATATATATATATGTGAATTGTCATTACACTTCTAAAGATAACCTTTGTTTTAATTTTGGCAATTCGGTTACAGTTGCATCTTATTCTACACATGGAAAAGGTACTAGGAAATAACCTCGTTTTTACATTGCAATGTCTTACATTACCAATGTATTTCCTGGATGGTAATGACTTGTAACGAGTCAAAGTAATGATTTGATGTAATAATAAGGGTGTGTTGACTTGATGTCATGACTTGATGTCATGACTTGATGTCATGACTTGATGTCATGACTTGGTGTCATGACTTTCAGGTGCAATAACTTGATGTAATCACCTGTAATTGCTTCATGTGACACACACATTGGCTGTTGTTCAACAGAGAAATGACCAAACAATGTTGTTCTGATCAATGGGCTAAATTGATCTTGGAGGTAGCTTTTAGTCTAGCACAAAGACATGACAAGTGACAGGGGCTTAGCCAGAGACCCGTCTGCCTGTCTTCAAGACTGACAGATGACTGGCCAAGATGGATAATTACAACTGATAAGACTGGTCGAATTTAGAGGAGCCAGCTGGACACTAGATTAACTTACAGTTCCAAGTCTATGGGCCCACATTAATTACTATCATTGGCACGATTGGTAGAATTGAATGGATCATGGATTAAATTATGCTAGTTTGTCATTTAAAAAACTAACCTGGCCAATAATGGTTGTGAGTGACATGAGTGGCTTCCATGCAAGCCGTTAACCTGGCCAATAATGGTTGTGAGTGACAAGAATGGCTTCCATGCAAGCCGTTAACCTGGCCAATAATGGTTGTGAGTGACATGAACGGCTTCCATGCAAGCCGTTAACCTGGCAAAAAATGGTTGTGAGTGACATGAGCGGCTTCCATGCAAGCCGTTAACCTGGCCAATAATGGTTGTGAGTAACATGAATGGCTTCCATGCAAGCCGTTAACCTGGCCAATAATGGTTGTGAGTGACATGAATGGCTTCCATGCAAGCCGTTAACCTGGCCAATAATGGTTGTGAGTGAGATGAATGGCTTCCATGCAAGCCGTTAACCTGGCTAATAATGGTTGTGAGTGACATGAATGGCTTCCATGCAAGCCGTTAACCTGGCCAATCATGGTTGTGAGTGACATGAACGGCTTCCATGCAAGCCGTTAACCTGGCCAATAATGGTTGTGAGTGACATGAATGGCTTCCATGCAAGCCGTTAACCTGGCCAATAATGGTTGCGAGTGACATGAATGGCTTCCATGCAAGCCGTTAACCTAGCCAATAGTGGTTGTGAGTGACATGAATGGCTTCCATGTAAGCCGTTAACCTGGCCAATAATGGTTGTGAGTGACATGAATGGCTTCCATGCAAGCCGTTAACTTAGCCAATAATGGTTGTGAGTGACATGAATGGCTTCCATGCAAGCTGTTAACCTAGCCAATAATGGTTGTGAGTGACATGAATGGCTTCCATGCAAGCTGTTAACCTAGCCAATAATGGTTGTGAGTGACATGAATGGCTTCCATGCAAGCCGTTAACTTAGCCAATAATGGTTGTGAGTGACACGAATGGCTTCCATGCAAGCTGTTAACCTAGCCAATAATGGTTGTGAGTGACATGAATGGCTTCCATGCAAGCTGTTAACCTGGCCAATAATGGTTGTGAGTGACATGAATGGCTTCCATGCAAGCTGTTAACCTGGCCAATAATGGTTGTGAGTGACATGAATGGCTTCCATACAAGCCTTCTTCTGCTAATAGGCAAACTTTTAATTAATTCAAGACTTGTAAAAAACACTTGATGATCCATTGCAGGACACAACATTCTTCACTAGTGAAACAGCCCAGGTGTCATGTGATGAGATGGTAGTGTCAACCAGTGGTGACACAGCCCATACGTCACCAGTCTGCGTCGTTCGTATACCCAGTGTTGACTCTGACACCAACCAAACTGACGGTACACCCTGCAGTGTGGTCATCGACGTCGTGCAGCTGCCCACTGGAAGTCAGTCAGCCGGTGTCACTTACGTCAATGTCGGAGGCACCGATGCGGCAGGTGTCACTCGCGTCGGTGATGTTGGTGCACGAGTTGGTGTCGGCAGCATTAACTCAGCCGACGGTACCCATGTCGACGTGGTCTTGGTGCCGGCAGTGGCAAGTGCAGACGGCCTGTTTCGTTGCGACTACTGCACGTATACGACAGATAAAAAGGCGAACTGGTACAAACACAAAGTGCACCACACTGGTAATGTCAACCGACATTGTTCTCATACAATTCTCTCTTTAGAATTGAAAGGTTTTCCGTTTGGTTTTTGTTGTAAAATCGTGTAATAGTGTAAGCTGTTTGTATTCTAACTTCCTGACTGTCCAATTGTTTTAATGAAGCCGACACTACTTTTGAATTATATAGTTGTGTTTAAAAAAATTGCAGTGCTGTCAATCAAATTCCCGAATAACGAGCTCATATAATTGCACACAGATTTTATTCTATTTGTCATTATGTTTGTGAACTTAACTTTGTTTGAGACGATGTTGTTATCAACATGGCGTATGTGTCAGCAGCATTCTCTGTTAGTCATCCACTAGTGAATGCTAAAAGAACAATTCTGGTGCTAACCAATTATGAAGGATTCTTGTGTCAGTTGATATTAGTTTTGATTGTTCTTTTGTTTTCAGTGATTGTTCCAAGGTTCGCAATTCTGTTGGGGTTGTATTACTTAACTAGTTAACTACTCACATCTATATCAAAACAAATGCGTGCAAGAAAACTACGGGAAACCATCTTCTGTGGCTGTGTGTATATAGCGCCATCTAGTGGAAGGTCATTTTTGCTAGCGACATTAAACAAATCTGGTAACATTTCAACAAACATGAATTTGTTTAGGGAATAGCGAAAGAAATTTACATTTGCGTGTTTGTTCGCGTTGACAGGACGTCGACCGTATGCCTGTGACAAGTGTCCATATAGTGCAACAACCAGCAGTAATTTGCGACGTCATCAGCTGATTCATGCCGAGGTGCGCAGTTTCCAGTGCACTATCTGTGATGTCAAGTTTCGCCAGAAGATACACCTTGAGAGGCACGTCAAGTACAAGCATCAGGTGAGGAGTTAAACTGGTTGGTTGTTAGTAGATAAGTACAAGTATCAGATGAGGAGGCAAAACTAATTGTTTCTGAGTGAACATGTACAAACATTAGGTGAGGAGGCAACATTGGCAGTTTGACGGTGAACATCTTCCAAAGTTTGAAACAACTTTATGGTTAATGAAAATGACATTTGGCTTTGAAGCAAATTAATCTTCATGACTTGTATTTTATAATTAATTAACAAGCTAAACGATAACGAGGGCGGATGATGGAACACTGAAACATATATTACAAAGTAAAAAATATATTTTTAAATACTTAGCTGAAAGATGGCACAAAGCTACCAGTATGTCATAGAGATTATACTAAATGCAATCAAAAACCAAGTTGTAATTCTAACAGAATATTTAAGATAAAACAGCTATAAAATTTGATTAAAAATCAGCCGGTTGCCTAGCAACAACCTAACTGCATATATATATATATGGCATTAAACTTGTGCATATTTTTATGTCGTCTTGCAGGAGAAGTCGGTCCAGTGTCCCCATTGTGACTACCACTGTGCAAACATCACCCCGGACCTGAAGATCCACCTGCAGCGTAAACACCAGATTGGTGTTGACCATCCACAGCCACCTCTCCGCTGCGCCGACTGTAGCTTCACAACCGTCTCCCGCAAGGACCTCAAACAACACGAGAAGTTCCACAAGAGCGGACCCGAACTGAAGCTCTACTGTGAGCAATGCTGCTTCGTCACGGACTGTCAGAGCCGGCTGAAGCGCCACCTGTTGACACACACACGCGAACGGCCGTACTCGTGCGCGCTGTGTGACTACCGTGCGACACAGAAAGAGCATGTCGCACGACACATGAAAGCGAAACACGACGCGGAAGCACCCGATGGATGTCATCGAAGGGTGCATATGTCGCACGAGAACAGTTCCTGTGATAACCGCACAGAGCAGTCGCAGCCAAAGCGCCGTACGCCACTTACAGATTTCTGCAACAAGGAGAAGTTGTTTGCGTGTAACTTCTGTACAATGAGCTTCGCGAAGCTTATCAACCTCTACAAGCACATACGCGTACAGCACGGCAACACAGAGGCGGACGGACAGCACGCCTGCGTCGTGTGCGAATACCGTAGCACCAGTCGCAATAACCTGCTCGTGCACATGCGCAAACACAATGCGAACGCGAGCGGTGATCCCCCAGCGCAGTGCAAATTGTACTCGTGTGTCGTGTGCAAGTTCATGCATCCGAAGCGCCAGACCCTGTACAACCACATGAGGAAGGTACACAACATGCAGATCGTTGTTACTAAAGGGAACGTTCATTGTCTCATCGATACTAATGACATCTCCGACGATGATGGCACACAGGTACCTGAGTCGACGGTGTCAAGCGGCGATGCAGAGCAGGTGCTCATATCTGTCGACGCCTCCAATGCGGAGCTACTCCGAATGGCGTCCGGTTCACGGGCAGACACTGCGCCACCCGGTGGAAGCTATGGCAGCATCGAGGCGATTAATGCGGTGCAGAAGCTGCAGGTGTTGTCTCAGACAGAGGAAACTGTGCCGTTGGATGGTGTTGTTTTGTCCGAAGACATGGTGGTCTCGACGGACCAGGAAGAAGATACTGTGATTGGGCCAGACGTTGCTACTACGACGGACATTGAGGTGTGTTCCACAGAACTATCTCACCTCTCCTCGGGCGACTATGTGGAAATCAACGGCGAGATGTACAAAGTGGAGTTCTCAAACCCAAAGTGATTGTAGTTAGTCAACAGTGGTCCAGTGTGTGAAGAGTGAATGTGTAAGATGTGTTTTGCCTGTGATTTCTGTTTGTATAAGGTTATTGGAGTGGAAGACAAGACAGTAAGACAGTGGCTACATCCGATTGAGTTCTATAGTTGTGGATGGGCAATATTGGCTTGTTGACAAACCAAGAATGTCCCAAGTACAAGAAGATGCTATTTATCAGACTCATATCTGCTGTTCACTAATAAATTTACTGAAACCTGCCAACAATGTTCATCGCCCGGCATGTTTTATTTTCGCTTAATGTGTTTCACTCATACTGAAAGCTTCTTCTTAGAAACAAATTACTACTCTAAAGATCCATACATTACGGTATAAAGTAATTGAAATCATGCGATTTACATGATATGGTCACTATGATGAAACACCGTTTTTTCTACTACTGCTACCAGTACTTCTCAAGAAAACGGAAACAAACTTAGAAAAATTTATTTTGCCACAGCTCTCCATGTGTTTATAAACATGCTACGTTCATGCATTGATCATCAACATTTTCAAGAATTAACACGTTTCTTCCAGGCATTCACTGTATAAAATCACCACAGCTTTTTAAATCACACCAGCAAAGTAATGTACATTACGCCCTGAAACTGCAGAGCTTACGGATGTAAAATGTGACCCCAAAATTATAAAGGTACGTTGGGAAAATTAAGCTGAGGCTGACAACTAATCCTTGCCAGTTATCTGCCATTGCAAACGGGGATACATTCTACCCTGTTCTAAGTCATGTTTATACAATATCACGACCAACACATCGCTCAAAGCCAACCTGTTAACAGAAACACAACTGGCTTGGTAACAATTGCCATGAGTTTGATCACCTCTGTTACCCAGCCAGCTTACCATATCTACACCATCATCCATAACAACAATGTGTTACCTTCAAGTACACAAACACTACTGTAATAGGGTAAGTTCACTTGAAAGAGTACAGCAGACATTTGTATAAAGACCAACCTTCAAATCCCCTTTCTGACCTGTGGTTATGTGTTGATATAACGTATGAGACAATTTGACCATGTTCCAATGAATATATATGTTCAGACTTATGTGGGGACATATTTTAGCTGTCCACATACCCATAAATAAGAGACGGATAGTCTCAGTTTATCGTAGATGTCACCAAAACTCATACAACGTGATGGGACATCACATTAAATCTCCATCGTAGTAGTTAATGACAACTGTTTATATATTCTTTCTTACAATCACTGTACAGTTCTCATTGATTGTAGAAATACTGCAGAAAGTCAACAAACTTCCTTGATCTTTACTGGCATAGTTCCTGTGAACCACATCCACTTTATTATCGAAGCCACATTCTGGCCTGACCAAATGGTTTAATTATTTTTACATCACCTTGCACATTTATGGCAAAAACCTACCACAGAATGCTTGCGTTCCAACATCTACTCACAATGCAAGGGCCAAGTTAGTGAAATGACCAATCTTTCTGTTTATATACACCCAGCCACATGACCAGGCTTCAAAGTGACAAACCGACTTGCTTAAGTTTCGTTAACAGGTTTGATTGACACTACACATATACATATTTACAAAACCCACAATGAACATGCCAGACACTTGCACCGTTGGTAATAACAAGAACAACCATTCACCGATGGTTACAATTTGGCAGACTGAACGCAATAGCATCTTTGGTGTCGATAAGAAATTAAGTACCCTGGGATAAAATAATAAATATTATACCGTAAAAAAGACAATGCATTACATATGTATAGTGGCAAGCTGAACCTCTTGAAAAGCACTTTGGTCACACTGGACACACGAATACCGTAATGGACTGTATGTATTGGGACACTTAAATGATCAACTGTCCCAAAACACGGTGCACAAAAATAAATCTTAGATTCACTGTCCCAATACTTAGGGACGCACACAAGTCCTGACGTCATGTTGTCCTTGTCTATTACCCTGCTACTAACTATTTTTGAGGGTCGCAAAAAAACCTCACAATGACCCTATATCCCGTGTTCGAATACAAAGGGACAAAATAATTATATTTATCAAGGTGTCCCAAGGTATGTTAAATTGTCTACATTTTTAGGGTGTTCCAAAGCATACAGTGTCCCAACACATACGATTATTACGATAATGACTTGGAACGGATACAGAATATGGCATACTGTAAACCTGACATACAAGAAAAAATACATACAACACCACTGCGATAAATTATGCACTACACTTGATAAACACAAAACATATACAAAACTTGAACTTTGACAAATGATCCACAAACAGCAAGTACACTGAAAATCTGGACGGCCTGTTATGTTGTACCATAATATATGTCACTTTGAATGTTTTATTACTATTCGAGTTACATTACTTAGCATGTACATCTCAAAGAATGTCCTGGGAATCTGCAGCACACCTGAGTGTTTGGATAATTGGTCATTTTTTAATACACAAAGCACAATTCGTCTAACAACAGCTGGTTGCCACAAACTAGCTCCTTCAAGGAATAATCCATTCCGCCAGGATCAAGCACCACCATTTTCATTACGATTAAGTGGGAACTGCCAACATCGCTACAAGGGTATAATCATTTGTATCTATTACCCAGATCAGTTGCCATACACTAACAATGACTAGAAGACTGGCGAACCCGATGAAATGTCCAACTGAATATTTTTATCATCTGTCTCATCATGTGAACAGATTCAATTAATCATCTAAATGCCTGCCTACACCAGCAATTTTGTTCCGATTTTTATCCAATTATGTAATGCAACATTGACCTACAGTTTTGGAAATCAGCAACCAACAAGTGCGGGAATCTTCATGACCTTTTATCAAAATTTAAATGGGATTGGAGAAAGTAAATAAATTGCACTCACTGTGTTTACAAGCGACAATGTCATACAACATAGGATTAAGGGTAAAGGGGCATTATAAATGCACTCGTCTGTGTCCTATATAATGGACATCAAACATTTGTTTGCACATTAGTATTGCTTACTGGACACTAATGTTTGGTGACTATGGAAGTAGGAAAACAATGAAGTCACTCTTGGTTAAAAACGCGACATACGTAATCACAAAGGCTTAACACAAAATATACAAAAACAACAGGTTGTACATAGGTTTTGTAGTAATATGTACACAGGAACATGACTGTGAATAATGTTAAAATAAATTGTTTAATTTATCAAACTTAACCCACGATACCAAGAGTGACATTTGTCCGATTAAGTGGCATCACTGGTAATTGGTATGACTACGTCATGTCCCACATCCCACCTCTGTCGGTGGTTGCTGCAAGTCTCAGCTCTCCACCTGGTTGTGGTCATCTGTTGGTAGGGTCTGTTTTGTTTCATCGTAGAGGTTCTTTGCATAGAGGACCTGACTTGTTACCTGCAGCAACCAGCAAGAAACATCAAAGGAAGCGTAACATACGGGCACTTATTATACATCATATAGCAATATATAACAAGATATATCATGAAAGCAAAGAGGCGATGGGCAAACATGCAGTCAGAATGCAAGATAACTGATGGACAATTACAAGAACTAAATGAGAATAGATCAAGAGGCGGGCAGAAGATATGATGACACAACGATATCACTGACCATGCCGTAGCACTTCAGATAAAAATAGACAGAGATAAATGGAAAAGTCAAACTAATTCTATCTCGTGCAAGCTTGCTGTAATGACTTAGTATTATATAATGTCTCCAGTAGGCAACAACATATGCGAAATGCGAACAGAAGATGGGAGAATTAATAGAGATTGGAATGAAGGAACATCTGAGAAAGAAAGTAGCCTGGAGCAGAGAGAGATGGTGCACACAATCGTAGGTGAGGAGAGTGGCAAAGGGTGCTTGGAAAATGGGAATGGGAGGAAACTGCAGGTCATGATGAAGTATCGTCGAGAGAGGGGACTGAGTGATGTGGTCCAAACACTGCAAGGAAGAAGAACAAAAGAACAATGGATGTAACAAACTCTTTCAGTAGTTCCAGGCATCGCGTACATACAACCCGCAACAGTTACGTGGAACTTGCCCTGACCAGGAGAGAAGTGTGTGTGCCTACCTTCTGAGCAATCTGCTCCGAGTCGCAGCGTACTTTGGGTCTCTTCCTTGGGTCCTGAGCCGGGACTCCCATCTCATTGTCTGCCTTCATCGTCAACTCAATGTAGAACTTGCCCTCTGGTGGCCACAAACAAGGTTGGATGTATTTCAGACACACGTCTCATCAAACATCTATATTACAAAACAATGTCTTCTCTGTTTCTCTGTGGATCTATGACTTTTTTAGTTTTGCATGTTTGGGGCTAAAATTTTGTATGTGATCTAGCAGGCCCATTGGGTTTAGATTTTTTTCTAATTTTATCCAGGAGAGGGTGGAGACCTTGGAGGGGTTAAATATTTCAAAAGGCTGTATAAGGAGTTCCAGCGGCAGAATGTTTTTTTTATAGAATCGCAAAGATAATAAGGCCATCTAACAAAATGTCACTGGATGTATGCAGAAATCTTGAATAGTTTTTGTTATTGATGTTTGAAAATCCTGAATGCATAACCCTGCACCAGATCTGCTTGTCACTGGTCACGTCAGCATTCCGCAGCATAGACAAACAACTTGAACTGACACATCTATGAATATATGAGACCCTGTCTCACCGTAGGGAATGGCGCGACACTGATACAACTTGTCATATGGCACTTCCAGCATTATGTTGTAGCCGTCCGGTTCGTGGTGACCGAGGAAGTAGACGCGGTCACTAGAGAGCAGCACCCGTACACTATCCTCGCTGTTCTGCTGGAGCTGTTCGATGGCTACAAACCTGAAAGAGAGCGGAGACATTCCTGTTAGTAACAGCAAAATGCACGTTGCAGGAAACTTTTCAAAAACAGATAGTCATAACCATTCAGCATGTTGGAGCTCTTCTGTGTAGTGAGGTAGGATTATAAGTGTTTCCTGTTCACTGTAGGTAATGTGTTATTTTGCCCCACTTCCCATGTACATGGAAATAAAACTAATATGGTTCTCTTATAAATGTCATAATTTGCCATGATAAATTTTTTACTGATCATGACGAACAAAAATATTACTGTCTTTATGATGATTTTCACATTTGATACAAATCTGTATTAGCATGACCTTCCTCCAAACGTTAAAACGATCCACAGGGAATCAGAATGTTGCTGCAGATCTTGGATGGTCTATGTAGGTATACATGTGTGTACATAAACATGTGACAAATTACAATATTTATTAATTTATTTTTAATAATATTTACTCTTTATATTTTTCTAACTACTGGTTATCAAATTTGTATCACATTTATTAATTTAATGTAACTCTTAATATATATTTACTTAAATACCAATGGTACTTTTTAATGAAATTTTTCCAGTTCAAACTGCCACACTTGATTTTATTTTATTATTAGTACATTTATTTTTAACATTTTAATCGACTGTAGTAAACACTGCTGAACAGACTTGTACTTTAGATTTTAGTGTCTAAACAAAGTAATTATTAATAACAACTACTATGCAAACTCACATCTCCCCGTAGTTGTTCTTGTTGAGGGTAAAGAGGTATTCCTGTGCGTTGGCGTGGTGCTCCGAGTAGATGGGCAGGAGGCCGCGCGGACCGAAGCAGCAGCGAGGTTTGCGCGCGCGTTTCTGCGTGTGATGTGACGCGGTTCTGCTCGTGTCTCTCACAGCACTGGCCGCCCCTGATGCCAGGTCCAGCACCCCCGCAATAGGCTTCGCCACCGTCCCCACCACACCCTTGCCAAAGCCCGTGATGAGACCCTGAAAGAATGTGACAAAGTTTATGATGAGACCCTGAAAGAATGTGTAAAATTCTGTGATGAGACCCTGAAAGAATGTGACAAAGCCTATGATTAGACCCTGAAACAATGTCACAAAGCCCATGATGAGACCCTGAAACAATGTAACAAAGTTTGTGATGAGACCCTGAAACAATGTGCAAGATGAGACCCTGAAACAATGTAACAAAGTCTGTGATGCAACCCTGAAACAATGTGACAATGCCTGTGATGAGACTCTGAAACAATGTAACAATGTCTGTGATAAAACCCTGAGACAATGTGACAATGCCTGTGATGAGACCCTGAAACAATGTGACAATGCCTGTGAGGAGACCCTGAAACAATGAGACAATGCTTGTGATGAGACCCTGAAACAATGTGACAAAGTCTGTGATGAAACCGTGTAATAACATGGCAACGCCAATACACATACACAATACGCCAGGATCAGAAGACCTCTTCTATCTTAAAAAAACTAGTATTTTATAAATATATATGAAATCTGGTGAAACGAATAAAGATATTAAAAGGAGGTTATCTAAAATCCCAGGGCATATTTAGTTATATCTTAAATTTGTTCATGTCGGCAATAATACAATTACCCCTTATTTTCTGTAATTGTTCTCACATTAATCCCACATGGTTTTATTTATTAATCAATGAAAATACAAAATACACTATCAGGCCCAAAACATTTCAGCAACATAAAGAAATTCTCAGCAAAACTGCTTCATGAGTACAACATAATGGCCGACCTTACTTATAACACAAAACGACCTTGACTGACCTCAAAGCCACTCTCCATCGTGCCAGTGTAGGTTTGCGAGACGATGCTGGTGAGACCTCCCAGAAGGCCGTGGGTGAACCCACGGACCCCTGCCATCAGATGTTGTCGACTGCTTCCCATTGTCTCTCGAAGTATCTCCTGTCGCACTAGCTGGTGACGCTCATCAAACGCAACGATGCCAACACCGTCAGACAGCGTACCGGCCACCTGGTGGGGGACACAGGAACACGTCAGTTGATCATGACTTGAGTGCGACATCTGGTTTTTTATTATGACACACATTTGAACAGCTTTTCGCTTTAAGATAAGTTACATAGAATATTCCCAACTAATCTTTTTGCATTTGTTTATTTAACTTATATTTTATTATACTGACTTAAATGCTACTCTTAAATTATCAAATGCTGTCCGATTTATTTACTTAAATAAAAAATGTATTTTACTTTTATATGTATTATTTTAGCACCTTTAAGGCCAGATAAGGTATAGTATAGAATGGGCCTACTGAGTTATAAATATACTGAACTTTTTTTAGCCAGACAACTCTGGCAGAAAATCACTTGAGTATTTTTTGTTCAAAAACACCATTTCACCTGGGGTGTCTGGCCTTAAGCCCATGCTGGTGGTTCATTTGGAGAAATGGCACGCTACAAATATTTGATAATAAAACAAACACCTACTTTGGCTGCCGAGTTTGACACGCCATGGGTAACACTCTTGAGCAGGCCCCCGACATTGCCATCAATCAGCCCGTAGATCCCCTCTGTGACATCATTGAACAGCCCCAGAGGGTTACCAAGGAAGTCAACGGAACCGAGGATCTTCGCTGCCTGACCTTTCAACTCCTCCCTGTAATGCAGTTTGATGAGTTCAAGAAGGAAGGCGCTCGTCTCAAACTGATGGTTGTGTTCAAACGGATCTGAAATGCCATCAGTTACTGTAATGTTAGAATAGCTGAGAGAATTCTCAATTGGGGGAAATACCCCTCTTCAATGTGCACCGAACATGATGTGGATAAAATAAATAATTTAAAGCAATTGTGCAAGAAAAGTTAAAAGTATTTCAAAAAATAATTCCCACAGCCGACATATTCATGGGTGAAATTTGAAGTTCCTCATAAACAAATAATGTCTTATGCTGTAAAGTTCCTCAAAAACAAATAATGTCTTATGCTGTAAAGTTCCTCATAAACAAATAATGTCTTATGCAGTAAAGTTTCTCATCAAACAAATAATGTCTCATGCTGTAAAGTTTCTCACGAAACAACTAATGTATAATTCTATAAAGTTTCTCATGAAACAAATAATGTCTTATGCTGTAAAGTTTCTCATCAAACAAATAATGTCTCATGCTGTAAAGTTTCTCACGAAACAACTAATGTATAATTCTATAAAGTTTCTCATGCAACAAATAATGTCTTATGCTGTAAAGTTTCTCATGAAACAAATAATGTCTCATGCTGTAAAGTTTCTCATGAAACAACTAATGTATAATTCTATAAAGTTTCTCATCAAACAAATAATGTCTCATGCTGTAAAGTTTCTCACGAAACAACTAATATATAATTCTATAAAGTTTCTCATGAAACAAATAATGTCTTATGCTGTAAAGTTTCTCATCAAACAAATAATGTCTCATGCTGTAAAGTTTCTCATGAAACAACTAATGTATAATTCTATAAAGTTTCTCATGAAACAAATAATGTCTTATGCTGTAGTTTCTCATCAAACAAATAATGTCTCATGCTGTAAAGTTTCTCATGAAACAACTAATGTCTAATTCTATAAAGTTTCTCATGAAACAAATAATGTCTCATGCTGTAAAGTTTCTCGTGAAACAAATAATGTCTCATGCTGAAAAGTTTCTCACGAAACAACTAATGTATAATTCTATAAAGTTTCTCATGAAACAAATAATGTCTCATGCTGTAAATTTTCTCACGAAACAACTAATGTATAATTCTATAAAGTTCCTCATGAACAAATAATGTCTTATCCAGTAAAGTTTCTCACGAAACAACTAATGTATAATTCTATAAAGTTTCTCATAAACAAATAATGTCTCATGCTGTAAAGTTTCTCACGAAACAACTAATGTATAATTCTATAAAGTTTCTCATAAACAAATAATGTCTCATGCTGTAAAGTTTCTCACGAAACAACTAATGTATAATTCCATAAAGTTTCTCATGAAACAAATAATGTCTCATGCTGTAAAGTTTCTCACGAAACAACTAATGTATAATTCTATAAAGTTTCTCATAAATATTGGCCATTGGATGCAACATAGACTGCCTTTCTCTGCGAACCTACCTAACTCGACTTTGGCGTTCTCGAACTTAACAAGGGGCATCCCAAGTGTCTTCTTGATAGTGCGCATGTCATTAGGGAGCTGGCTGCAAGTTAGCATGCTCATTGTGATGCGATTCACATTCATTCGGAGTCGGCCGAAATAGTACCGCTTCAGTGTTGCTGACACCGCTGCAGAAAGAGCTCTAACAAACAGACGTATGTGAACAGTATTTGAAAAACTGTTGCCAAACATAATATGGATTAATCATTCATCTCAGATTGCATATTCCTGTATATCAGTTTGTGGTGCTTTTTAGTTAGTTAGAAAATGTTTGCAGGTTAGAGTAAACTTTATGCAAAAAATCCCAGTATATATGCGCAATTAATGAAAGCAGGATCTGAATTCTCACCGCCAGACACTTATAACTCCTTATGGAATTAATTTAGCCTATTGGAAATCAAGTTTGTTTGTCTTTAGTGGTTAAACAATTTAATTTATATGTACAGTCAGTTTAATAAAGAAGTCGTTCTGTAAAATCATTGAATTTTTTACTTTGATCACTAGATTGGGTAACTTACAACAGTGTGAATAACCTTATTTTTGCCATTTTTCGTTGTACTTTGATGGGGCCCAGTCGAAACTAATTTAGTAGTCTGCCCGTATGATTTCATAAAAACTAAATAATAAGTTCTCACAAATGAACTAACTTATTGTAGTGGCTACTAAAAGGCTTGATTTCCCCAAAACGATTCTAAAATGCCATAAGCAGACACATTTAAAAAATCATAAATGTCATCCGGAGTCATGCAACAAATACTTCGACACAGGTTGCCTCACCTCTGTGAATTATACGAGTTCTCATCATCATTGAGGGCATCAAGTTCAGAGGTCAACTTGTGGAAGTTACTGAACTGCAGCAATTTCCATAGTAACTTCTCCTCAATGTGCAGCGTTATCCGGGTCAAGGTCACCAGGAACTCCTGTAACGCATGAGGTGGCAGCATAAGCTAAAGCACCATTTCAACGAGTTTCTAGAGGACAGCGTTTACAGAACAAATGTGACAGAACACCCGGTCTCAATCACAAAGTATGTTTTTACACCCTCTTGTCTGCAGACAACACTTGATAAAACATTGCCTATAATTCTGTTACATCAAGCATATGCGGACTCAGCTACTACATGCATACACTGACATCACTTTTTTCAATTTTTAATTAATTTACATTTATTAAGTATGCCTATTTGATGTATTTAATTTTGTTAATGTATTTTAACTTATCTGACTCATTTCTATTTAACTTTACAATTTTATAAACAACTTCCCATATGAGAAGTTATCAGTTCCAAGTAACATACCAGACAACCTTTAATGAGTACAGATGAGAGCGCACCTTGTAAATGTCGGCATTCCACTTTTTGTTTGGGATCCTGTGGACATAGACCTGCAGTGCTGGGGTTGGTTTGACTGGACTCTCCGCGTTCAGTGACGTGACAAACAGAAGGACTGGCTGGTACATTCCAAATAGTTGGTTGTCAACCTGCGGGGCATCAGTTAATAACAATGACTAAATTGATAAAGTGCCATAAATATAGGCAAAAGTCCATTCAAAGGCACTTTTAATACACGTGTGCTACATTGATTAATCATATAAATTAAAATAAATCAGTTAAAGCATAGCATTCAAACACAAAATTCTGATTTTTCTGATCTAATTATGGTGTGCTGTGACTCACTTCACACTATAATAATCTTGATCCATGTGGTAAAAATTATGTTATACAAATTAAAATAAATCAGTTAAAATGTTGCACAATCACAACATTTGCAGATTTTGCCAATCTAATTATGGTGTGTGCAACTCCCGGCACAACACAATCAAGTCCTGATCCACAGGCGGTCATTGACATGTGAATTTCTATTGCCAAAATGATACAGTGATGAAATGTAAGTAAGTGTAAGAAATTCCCAAACTCCACAATCATTAGGAACATAAAATTATAAGAATTCTTTGAACATACAGGAATTGCAATTAAAATTAAGGAAAATGTAGGAACAAGAGACACCAGCATGGCGTTGTATACTATCAGAGATGAGCTGTCACAGCAACACTACTCATTATGCCAGTGTAGCAACACAGACTGTCAGAGATCAGCTGCTACTTATCTTGCGGCCCGGCCCACACACTCAACAGCATCCCTATGAACCCCCTGGTGTTGTAAACTATGTTGGCTCCTTGCAACATGCCCAATCGGACTCAGATGACGCGTCCCCTCACCTGTATGTTGCCGACACTGGCATCTAGAATCTGTCCGGTGGAGGTGGAGCTCAGCTTCACCTCGATGTTCTTGAGGGTGATGTAGACGAGTTCTTCCGGTATGTGGTTCACCAGTGAGATCCCAACACCCGCCTTCAGCGACACCACCACCTGGGTACAGCAGAACATTAATATCTAATAATAAAGGTAAGATCTTTTCTAGAGCAGTATCCAGTCCTCAGGACTGCTCAAAGTGCTTTATACTTTACTCCCGTCAGACCTGTTCAATGGAACACCATCTCGACTTCTCTGGGAAGCATTCAGCCAAGCTGCAGTTAATGCGTGAAGACTATTTTTACACAAATATCCACCACTGTCTATAGCCAGGTACTCATTCATACAGCTGAGTGAACTAGAGCAACGTAGAGTGAACAAACTTGCCCATAGTTCGACACAGCAGCATTGGATTCGAACCTGGGTTCTCTGAGGACATGTAATTTTTTATGAATTGCAGCCAAATGGTAGATTTTTACTGTCTCATTACTGGTAAAACATACATTTCCCCGTTGCAGAATGTGACACCATGCGATCACCCTCGAATGTGTGTCTGAAAAACCTTTAGACTTCTACAAACCTTTCAGAACATTACTAGAAGACTGGACATGTTTTACTGTTACAAACCACAATGTCCATCTGCCTGGTTTGAACCACCACCAACACTGGTGTTGTGGACTAGAGGCAAGATGAAGACAGACACTACCTCAAAGTTCTGTTCCTGGTCGTCTCTGGCACTGGTGATAGAGATCCTGTGCCCCTCCTTGAGCGGTGGTCGTTGTCTCTCTTGCTCAATCAGCACCCAGTCAGACTGTGTCCGTGCCAAGTAGTTCTGAAAACACAAAATTAAATGTTTTAAATCTCATCGTTGTTATTGTAAAATTATGTGATGCAGTATAAAGTATAATTTTGCTGCAAAATAAAAGTTGCCACATTAACATCTTGCCTAACAAATACATGATTTTGTGTGAGAGTCGGCATTTGCTTGTGTTTATGTATGCATGAACACTTTTGAGGATACAACTTATGTAACAGTTTTTGGTATAAGTTTGATTAAATATGTGTTGGAGATATAAAATACGGACACATTAATTAAAGAAAAATTTGTACAGATTTGTTTGTTAAAACGACTTTCTATTTTGAATTTCTGTACGGAAAAATTGGGAAGCACCAGTATATAACTATTTTAATATCCTGGCTACTTACATGTATTTTAGTGTACTACCATTTAAAAAATAATCTGTTCATTTAACAACATTGCAATCCAAAGCCACAAGCACCTACAGAAGCCATTGGTTTATTAAGAGTCCAACAATATTTCAACCATGTATAATCGGCTTATGTTGGACATCTGCCCATCTTATTTTTTAACCATATTTATACTGCTGTCATTAACGTAATCATTACAAAATGTGTCCCAATACATATAGTCACTCCAGACTTTTTGCTATGTTTACTAATCGATTTATTTCAAAATTAGAGTCATGTTTTACACTCAGTAAAATACCCCGAAAACCAGCGTCCGAAATTCAACAAACCACCCACCTGGTGCGTGACGTCCATTATCTGGAGCACACGGGTCGGGCCATCAGTGACGACCTTGACTGACAGGAAGCCTGACCCTGGCCTCATTTTCTGCCGCCCAACCATCATCTCAAGGGGTAGATCCATCTTGGTCTTCACATTTGGGACAGTTGGACCCAGCATGGCCTCCCCACCTGGCAACAAATGACATCTCCGTGGGTCACAATGTCAATTAACATACCGTAGTTGTTCTGTTAAGCGTACACTACGCTTAACAAATATTTGAGATGCGGAAATATTTCTAATTTTTATGTTCCAATAACCGTACAGGGGTGTAGACCCATTTTCTGGGTTCCTGAGTACAGCCATCTCAGTAGACTTGATTTATGCATCTCATATATGAGCAACGTGAGACCAGAACACAGTAGTCACATAATTCAGGTGGACCTTCAATAGTTGTTATCACCGAGCTTTGAATCTAGTGTGACATTGGTAGAAATTAAATTGCAATGATGGATTCTAATTAGGGCGTGTACGCTTAATAGAATGAATACAGTAATCTATGCATTTTCAAGAGGACCAGACTACCATCAGCTTTTTTACCAATTTAAATTATGAGTTTAATTGACAAGGCAGGTTTGAAAGTTAAGTGAAGGTGTCAAGGCTACTGTCTTGATGGTAGAACTCACACGTTTTCTTCATTTTGGGGATAATCTTGTGTTAGTGCTAAAATCTACCACCAGACCAATATTTCATTGAATAATTTTGTTACTGATTTTATATCTTCATAATGCTGGAATTTCAAGGCTTAAAATTAATTACTCATTTTGACTGCAGTGTGAAACTGAAGGTGCCAGATCCTCATCTACCGCCATCACATCATGGAAAATGGTAGATCAACTGCTTTTTGTGCAACAGAACTTAGCACCTCTGAATAAGCGCATAATTTATCGTACAATGAAGTTAAAAATAATTGGTACTTTAACCTGTAATTTCATTCTCAAATGTAAAACAAAATTTCCCAAGAGATCCTGCAATCTAAAAATTGCTAAATAATCTAGAATGTTCCTTGTCTGCAAAAGGACTGGTAAAAATAAACACTTTTTACAACTGTGCTCTTACCTTGAACTTGCATGGTTTTAGATCAAATAGAACAAATCACAAAGTAAACAAAATCATCAGTACAGATTACTTCAATTCAAGTGGATATCAGCTGAGAATAAACAACAAAGGAAATAGGTAGTGTCACAATTAATAGATCTTCTCCCATTTTTCAGTTTCGCAAAGCATCCATTTCGTACGAAGGAATTAATACCTACACTTTTGCTTATTTGATGAAGACTACACAAGATGTATTACGAGTAGTTCACATGAGTTCTGAGTGTGAATTGAGTGCATTTAAAAAATCCAACTACCTGGAAATCATGTTGACCACAAGAGATAAAGATAATGAAGAAGAACAACGTCTAAGCTACGAGATATCAAACTCACCATCTCTAAGTCCAAAGACGCCTTCCTTTGACTGAACACACATTGTACTGCCCGGACCACAGCAGAGTCGGCCGTCCTACACACAACAGCCGTACAATGTCACACACAAGATCATTATTTCACTTCTAGGTTTTGCAACAAGAATAAAGTGCCAGTGATTTTGAGCTACCGGTAGTTCAACATTTCAAGGATACAAGTTATGGAACAAAAATAAACCGTGTGATGTGTTTAGTTTTTATTAAAACTGAATCGTTATTTTGCACAATGTCACATTTCTCAAATTACTTTTACCATTGGTTTCAATGGCAAAAGCAATAGTGGTCTGCAGCCATATAACAGTGGCCTCTTGTTTATTTAACATCTCGTTATGTAAAGTAACACTCACTCGATTATCATAGCATTTCTCATATCTGTGACATCATCAGCATGAAAATACATACATTCATAATCACAAGCTCACATACAAAAAGTCAAGACAAAGTCACCTCCGTAAATTTCCACGTCTGTGTTGTTTTGCGTCGCTCGTCGGGTTTACGCAGGATCAGTGACACCTCGACAGACGGACGCAGGGCGATGTCAGCAATGTCAAGGACATAGGTGACATCGTTGGCCGATGTCTTCTTGATGCGTGGGTCACGGGGGGCAGATGAACCCTCGTGTTGCAACATGCCCTGACTGGTCATGCGCCACAGCTGGGACCGCTTGCCTTGCTCCTAGATGGCGCATCAGATACATGTGTAAATATGTGTACATACATGTAGTTTCATGTGGGATGTTTATGTACTAATTATACCAGCAAAAATGCCCATCCTCTGGATGATGGAACATACCGACAGATGCATATTATGGTTTCCTGGAGTATTCACAAATTAATGACGTAAATTTGAACAGTAACGTCCTCAATTCATTGATGGTTCTTGGATCAATCACAAAAACAGCACATAGTGTTATAAACAATTGATTCACATCTGTCTAACATATCATATTTACTCTTAAACCAGTAAGAACCTTCAACAAAAAGGGGAATTTTTAAAAAGTAATGCATACATACACTAGCTCTATAGTTGTTAGATCTTTAAGGCCTGGTACGGGTGCTAATTTACGCTTTTTTGAAAAAATATGTCAATTTAATTTTCCAGCGCCAGATAGAAGATTTGTACGTTTACTATAAATAAATAAACTTTTAGACCAACAACATACCTCTAAACGACTTTTATTCGTGTATAAAGTCCACCCTTATCACACTGATATATCCATTTTTATTGGGAAGACGCGAAATGCGCTGAAAGTTGTCAATGTTTACGCCATGACAACGCGGTCCTTCCTTCGACTTACGCCATCTTGTTTGATATTTTTGGAACCGCCAAAACGTCGTCTGTCAATCACCGTAGTCGGTAATCCCGCCCTTGTGAAAGCATTCGGCCAACATCGTTATTTATGCAAGCTATATTTTGCCGAGAATGACCTTATTTGGCATTCGGTAACCGTCGTGTCGTCATCCGCTAAGTTCCGTGACGCGCCTCGTGTCTACGAACACTCCGATTGGTTTACGAAGTTGCGCGAGCGCAAAACTCTCCCAGCATGCCACTTGTTGCTACTTCCCATTGTTTATAAAATATGGCGGTTTTCTCGAGCGATGTGAGTTTTGTCTCTGACGATGTTGATAAGAGATAGTTTAGAGTTAGTTAGCATAGAGAAAAGTTGCGGAAAGGGACGTTGTGGCTGAATGTCATTTGTGAAGAAAAGGCAGCAGTTATTGGCGGCTTCTGCGTGGGGAAAACGCAAGTTAATTTTGTCGCGTGTCAGAAACGCTGGCGAAGACGCGGCAATGCCAGTCGGAGCTGTCACTTCGACTTCGCTGCCCGTTGCCATGGCTGAGTGTGGGGCTTGTGCTAATGTTACTATCGGCACCAGTGACGGTACGATAGTTAAAGAGACTGCAGCTTTGCCAAATAGTGCGTCCTGTAGCCGGACAAAGCTAGTACTGATGCGTGATGACAGCAGGCCTGTTAACAGGCCTTGCCCTTGGGCTTGACATGTTAACTGTTTGGTATATAAGACTAAGTTATTGCTTTGTTAACTTATATTTACAGAACTGTGCAACTTATATATGGGCGTCTGTTCTTTTCAGTAAAACCTGTAAATTGCTGTTGACCCAGATTATCATGTGGATATATTTCATTTGTTGGCATATAAATAAAATTGTATTATTATCATGTGGATATATTTCATCATAAACATTGCTTGTTATGCATAATTAATGTTGTGAGAAAACAAACACCTTTAATTGAATTGTTTTGGCTGTTTACAGCCATTACTATTCACATCTTGACATTTCAGTGTCAGATGGACGTTTACAGAAAATCAGATGATGGTGCAAATGACCTTTATATTTATAAAAAAAAAGCTAAATTGTATAAATTCTGTGGGTGTATTTCATCTCAGATATTATTTATTGTGCATAATTAATGTCTGGGAGATAAACAAACACAATTTATTGAATGTTTTACTTGTTTACAATAATATTATTCATATTATCACTGTGTAAACTTTGACGGCCGTTTACAGAAAATCACGTTTTTGGCCATATAAACTTGCAACAATCTGGAAGTAAAAATGATATGATAATCTGGTTTTGATTGTTGTGTTCTCCTGAGTATTCTGCACAATCTGTATAAAAAACATTTTGGATTTGTGTTTTATCTTTGTAGTTATCTAAAAAAAAAGTAAAAAAAAGTTGCATTTTCAATAAATCGGTTTTGAAAATTCAAAATAAAATATAAATATTAAAAAAAATTGAAATGTTTTTTATACGGATTGTGGAGAATATCCAGGAGAATACAACAGGCTAAGTTAGATTACCATATCATTTTTACTTCCAGAGTGTTGCAATTTTCTAGATGTGCTATGAATACCACCATTTGGCGGCCATTTTGTTTATTACCATGGAAACGGGGGGTCTGGCAGAAAAAAATTTCATAAATTTTTTACTCAGTAATAGCTTTTCTACAGCTTGAATGCAAAAAAATTATATTAATTATGCATTTTAAAAAGTGTCCTATCTAGCTGCCATACCTCCCCTTAACAATACAAAGGTGGCCAACACCAACAATATTAACAAAGATGGCCAACACCCACAACACAAACAAAGATGGCCAACACCAACAGCACAAACAAAGATGGCCAACACCAACAGCACAAACAAAGATGGCCAACACCAACAATACAAACAAAGACGGCAAACACCAACAAAACAAACACAGATGGCCAACACCAACAACACAAAGACGGCAAACACCAACAAAACAAACAGAGATGGCCAACACCAACAATACAAACATAGATGGCAAACAAAAACAACACAAACAAAGATGGCCAACACCAACAACACAAACAAAGATGGCCAACACCAACAATACAAACAAAGATGGCCATCACCAACAACATAAACAAAGATAGCCAACACCAGCAACACAAACAAAGATGGCCAACACCAACAATACAAACAAAGATGGCCAACAGCAACAGCACAAACAAAGATGGCCAACACCAACAGCACAAACAAAGATGGCCAACACCAATAATACAAACAAAGATGGCCAACACCAACAACACAAACAAAGATGCTCAACACCAACATTACAAACAAAGATGGCCAACACCAACAGCACAAACAAAGATGGTCAACACCAACAACACAAACAAAGATGGCCAACACCAACAGCACAAACAAAGATGGCCAACACCAACAACACAAACAAAGATGGCCAACACCACCAGCAAAAACAAAGATGGCCAACACCAACAGCACAAACAAAGATGGCCAACACCAACAACACAAGCAAAGTTGGCCAACACCAACAACACAAACAAAGATGGCCAACACCAACAGCAAAAACAAAGATGGCCAACACCAACAGCAAAAACAAAGATGGCCAACACCAACAACACAAACAAAGATGGCCAACACCAACAACACAAACAAAGATGGCCAACACCAACAACACAAACAAAGATGACCAACACCAACAACACAAACAAAGATGGCCAACACCAACAACACAAACAAAGATGGCCAACACCAACAACACAAACAAAGATGACCAACACCAACAACACAAACAAAGATGACCAAGACCAACAACACAAACAAAGGTGACCAACACCAACACAAACAAAGATGGCCAACACCAACAATACAAACAAAGATGGCCAACACCAACAATACAAACAAAGATGGCCAACACCAACAACACAAACAAAGATGACCTACACCAAAAATACAAACAAAGATGATCAACACCAACATTACAAACAAAGATGGCCGACACCAACAATACAAAGATGGCCGACACCAACAATACAAACAAAGATGGCCTCCATGACCCACCTTCCTTTTGAGCACCACTTTATCCCCAGGTACAACATCCAACACGAGCTCCTGCGACTCTACAAACATGTCGTAACTCTTCCACGATGCCGTTGTGCCCTTCACAAGACTTGAACTGCAAACAGACAAAGTCATCAGGGCGGGTCTTGTAAAGGGCTGAACATTAAATGACCAGGCAAATACAACTTCTGGCACAGTACAATTTTACTTGTGAACTAAACAAATATTTACATAATCATATACTTTAATAAATACTAATTATAATATGCGAACTACTTTAAATGAAATTATTTATTGTGATATGTATGCAGCTAGAATGGACGTGGTACGAGAAATAAAAACAAAAACAGCAAGGTCCCATAAAAAGGTGTTTTTATAAATACCAGCAGTAATGATATAAACACAAAATTAATGCACACATTAACATGTAAACACAAACTATTATAAATATAATTAATGCCCACATTAACATACAATCACAGATGAACCCTCGAAACAGAAACAAACCTGCGGAAGGTGGCCGTGAAGGCGATGTAGATGAAGTTCTCGTAGCAGAGTTGGGCACCCTCCTCTAGTACGTGCATATTGTAGGTGGCGCTAGTTCCCCCAGGTACGGACAGTGTCAAGTGTGGCGGCAACATCGGCTCATCCCATGCATAGGGTACTGTGGGGAAGACACAGACTGTCAGGTAACAAACTGGGACAGAGACATTACTATATGGAGCATTGGCACAAGTGTCACCAATCACTGCGGGTTCAGTAGAATCTGTCTTGGGTGACCACTGTTTTGGTCGACCACCTGTTTGAATTACCGCTTGTCTTAGACGAACACCTGTCTTAGAAGACCACCTATCTTAGATGAACTCCTATCTTAGATGACCACCTTTCTTAGACGACCACTTGTCTTAGATAACCACGTCTTAGACGACCACATGTCTTAGACGACCACCTGTCTTAGATGACCACCTGTCTGGATGACCATCTGGCTTAGACGCCCACCTGACAGGATGAACACTTTCTTGTTTCCCCTTGACCATTTTTCAGTGTCAATTGACCTGCCTTGGGTGATCACCTGTCTTGTGAGATCACTTTTGCTAGGCAGAAGGGGTGGTCGCTCAAGACAGGTTCTACTGTATAATAGTACCTTTATTTATAAAAACACTGATATCCAAAGTAAACCTCTATAACTGAGATTTTGTATTTACATTGAAGGAACCACTAGACATGGTTTGAAGTCAGTTGAGACTAAAGACTTCATAACACGGCCATATTCTTCCAGTTCAGCTAACTGATGAAGTAAGATATTCATACGTTTGGAAACACATAAAACAAGTAACATATCTGCAAACGCTGACTGATTAATATCAGTTAACAACACTGATAGACATGTGATTTTGTGAAACTATCTAGCGGCAGAAACAAGCATACCTGACGTCCGCGCCTTAATGTGACTTCTGAGTCGTTCTTCGGTCACCTTCGTTTGGTAGTACACCAGTGACACCTAGTGGACAGATAATGCACAGCTACAGCACTACAGTACATGTACAAAAGTCTTCTGTTCTGTAAGAGTTACCATCTTCAAACTATACAAAAAACAAATATTTTGCTACAAACATAGCTATGCCAAAAGTGTTATAAAAAACAAAACTAGTAAAGAAATTAGCAGTGAATGCACCAATCCTATTCAACCACAATTACCACATAGCAGGTCCATTCTCAGATAAATGTTTAATTTAATTTCTAAAAAAGGTGGTATTCCAAATAATTTGGTATTAACCAACCTCGCAGTAGTTGTCGATCCTGTACGGTGGCGGCATCTGGTCGGCGTCGGTGAAAACAACAAAGTAGGTGGCGCCATGGAGCACAATGTCGACCCGAAGAAACAGGCAGCAGTTGCGCTCTCCTCTGTAGGAGGTAGGACACACTGATGACATGACTTCACCAACACTGGTGGTTGGCAATCAAGGTTTAAATATCCTGATGACATCACTTCACCAACACTGGTGGTTGGTGATCATGGTTTAAATATCCACCTTACCTCTTAGTACTAATTATATTGTTGTTTTCTTTATAATAACATAAATATACATAGAGCTAGATCCAAATTTGTTTGTCTTACTTAACAACATACCAAAACATGGTCTAGAATGGCTAAATCAATTAATAAATATATTAAAAAACTAGTATTTGTTAATATTTTATAGATATTGTACAACATAGCAATATAATTAACAAATAGCTCCACAACTGCTGTTTACAATTTGAATTTTTTTCTACAATTTGAATGTTTCGTGAGCACTACACACTCAAAGTATGGACACTGTTTTGTGCTTATTAAATGCAATTTGGCGGGCAGCATACATTCAAAATATAATTCTAATAAAAACATGATACTGATAAATATTAATAAACGAGGAACAAACAAGGTTGGTTTAAAGAGAGGTTTTCCATTTGTTATCGTAAAATCATGTTATATAATGTAATCTACATATTATAACATACTGACTGCCCAGATGTGTATGTTATATAGTATAATCTATACATCTATTATAACATACAGATGTGTATGTTGTATAGTATAATCTATATATCTATTATAACATACTGACTGTCCAAATGTGTATGTTAAATAGTATAATCTATCTAGCTATTATAACATACTGACTGCCCAGATGTGTATGTTATATAGTATAATCTATTATAACACACTGACTGCCCAAATGTGTATGTTTTACGGTGTAACCTATATATCTATTATAACATACTGACTGCCCAAAAGTGTATGTTGTATAGTATAATCTATTATAACGTACTGACTGCCCAGATGTGTATGTTATATAGTATAATCTATTATAACATACTGACTGCCCAAATGTGTATGTTATATAGTATAGTCTATTATAACATACTGACTGCCTAGTTGTATTTTAACGAACAATTAGTCTTGTTGAAATTTAACTGTTTCAGGAAGAAACATAGTTTACATGGCTGTGCGCCACTTTTGAAGGCTTGGCCTCGGGTCCAAATACCAGTAAGATGGACATGTCCACAATACACCTTCATGGCCCTGCTGGGTCAAGATCTATCTCGGAATTATCCAAATTCACTATTTGGAGATTCGAGTGACAGGTCAGTGATTTTTGTGAACACTGAACTGTTGAATTCATAAGTTGTTTCTGTTTCATTAAAACATATCTGGGCAGTATGTTAAAATACATGTACTTTAAACTGCATAACACAATTTTTACAATGAAAATGACTAGACAACGTCCCCGTTTAACTGCTGAAATATCTGCCATTGTTGTTGTGTTTATAGTAATAATTATAATATTTATTTTTTATATAGTGCCATTTCTAATCAAATGCTCAAAGCGCTATACAAAATTAATTACACATACAACATTAAATATAGCCAAATATGTGCACAATGCAAACAAACGTAAACCGAGTAAAATCATGATACAATAATTATTGTATCATAGTTAAATAATATTCTAAAAATAATAAATGTATTTTAAAAATAAAACTATTAATTAACTGTTATTAAAAATATTTAAGACAGTTGACAGATATGGAACAATAATTATTATAATATCGTCATTTACCTCATGTTGATGTGGAAGGAGTCAACAGTGTCTACTCGGAACCCCCCGGACCAGCAGCAGTGGGGGTCTGACATCATGCGCACACACAGCAGCTGGTCCAGGTCAATGCGCGGCCAGTGGAAGGACAGAGTACAGCTGGGTAGGGCCGACAGGTAATCATCCACACTCGGGTTCTACAACAAACAACGTCAAAGTAAAGGTAAGTTCTCTGGGAAGAATTCAGCCATGATGCGATTAACGCGCAAAGACTATTCATACACAAATATCCACCACTGTCTATAGCCAGGTACTCATTCGTACAGCTGAGTGAACTGAAGCAATGTAGAGTGAATGAACTTGCCCAAGGTTTGACATTGCAGCATAGGATTCGGACCCGGGTAATATTCAGTGGTGTCATGTAACAAAGTAAAACTACCTCGGTACGCTACTTGAGTAGTTTTTCTAGTAATTCACAAGTAATTAAGTACAATTTCTACTAATTACATTTATGCAATATACAACACAAGTCCAATGTAGCAGAGAATCAAAATTGGCCAAATGAATGACTTTATTTATTGAAGTTGGACTGCTTTTCGTGCAGCCAATTTAGGAATTACATTAATAGGAATGCGAGCTCTAAAATCCAAACCTGATACGACACTGAACCCTTGTACAGTGTCACCCTTCAGGTTTCTCAGATCCCACATTCCAACAATCTTGACACTAACAATATACATGATTCATCCCTACCTTGTAATGGACTAAAAACCACTACGTACATGTATAAACATAAGATGTTAAGAATACTTATTCTCCACCAAAAACAAAAATTTCTACTCAGCAAGGTGGGGCCAATTCACCTAACCTATATAAACCTTATTCCAATTATCGATAGAAAAAGAGTCATCGCACCAAAAACCCATGAACACAAACTAATAGAGGATAAACCCCCATGTTCATCTATATTGCAAAGAAATGTGGGGAAAGCGTTGACATTTTCCAACTTCCGTTTCTACCAGCGATGTACAACAGTATTTATTACCTACACATTCAATGAAAGGAAGAAAGGTGGGGAGGACTGAGGATTTCAAATCATCAGTGAATGTAAAACATGTCTACAACTGGGTAACTGCTTGACCGGCGTGATAAGACATAATTATTTCAAAAGGTCTTCGCTCTGGACTAATCCGGTGCTGTGATTGGTGGATTATCTTATGGAGTAATCTGATCTAGTGAGATAATCCAGGAACTGTTATTGACTCAAGCACACAGGCCAGCGCCTGGGGAAGACTTGCTCTGCCGACTGCATCAAATCTATTATGCAACTTGTTGAACTGCATAAATTCATTTATGCAATAAACAACACAAGTCCAATGTAGCAAAGAATCAAAATTGGCCAAATGAATGATGTTTATTTAATGAAGTTGGACTGCTCATCTGGCAGGAGAAAGGCCCTCCAAAAAGCACAGACATGTAAGTAAATAACTCTAAATAACTACTGTTGTGTTTTCCAAAATATGTCGCCAATTGGTAGGTCAGAGGCCAATGGTCAAAGTGAATGAACATAGAGGTGAGTGGGCCTTGCCACCTCAGTGGAGATGCACGTACAGTGATCCATAGTTAGCACATTAATATATAGACACAATCCAATCAGGACAGGTACAGTCATGTTGAAATGGTAGTCATGGTATTAAAATGTTAACTTTGGATTCTTGTAAGTGTATCTCCTCCCAGGTGCCGAGGTCCACTCACCTCTTCCTGTGTTCTTTTGCCTCCTTCGACCATTGGCCTCTGATCTCCCAAATGGCGATGTGTTTAAAATACGTAAAGATACTTATTTAGAGGCATTACTATTTTCAATTGACAAATTGCGGGGCGAGACATTTTCTAGTATTCAATTTATTGGTAGATTATTATCGGCTGCACACACTGCCGTAACTGGTGACAGTAGAGATTAAAATGGTCAGCAGGAAAAAAATTAAGATGAAAATACTTTAACGGTAATAAGTTTCCTTTGTTTGTTACTCCACGGGTGGGTGTAAATAAAACACTCCTCTAACAAACAAAATCACGACTGCATTACTGCCGTATATTAACAATGGCAGCTATAGTTTTTATCTGCACTGATGAGGGATGACAGGTAATTGTCTACATTGGGGTTCTAAAGGCATCGCCGCACTCACCTGGCCAGACACCAGATGGCGCTGTGCAAATGCGAGTTTGTACTGAGAACGATTGTCGAGTTGGTAGCGTGGTGTGAACGTGATGATGTTTGTATCACAGTAGCGCCCTCTACCTTGTCGAACCTCGATGCCGATGTTGTACACCCTGAAACGTGAGTTAATTCACGTTAACTAATGCCAGATTGAAAGACTGAATTGACAGATTGCCTTGCCAACAATATTGATAAACATGTGCATTACATTACTAACTAGTGCAGCATTGACATTCTTGCATACAATTGTTGCTTTAAATACTTTGTCTGATGTTTTTCTCTTAAAGAAACAACATCAGTGATGTGGTGGAACAGGCAACAAATTCTGACTTTGAACGGTCATTTAAAACTTCTCCCTCAGTTTGACTTTTGTGCTCCTATTTTTTCAGACTAATTTCATGAAAAAGCAAACCTACCAGGTATCAACTCTGACCTGCTAGTCAGTTTATGCATATATATATTTTTTTTTTTCTCCAAAATTAACAGACAAACTCTAAAATTAATTATGACCATGTCGGTTTGAAATCAGTCATAGGATTTGAGTCGGGAAATAAAAATTTAGCCAAACACACTCTCATCAAGTATAATGTTCGGCCGGGGTAGAACTCACAGCTGGCTTGCTTACATGACAAATTTGCCATTTTGGTGTGGATTTTGCTTACCAGTCGGGTCGGGCGTCATTAGATACAACGTGTAACTGACGGACCCCGATGCCTCGTTCCAGGGAGAACTTGTGACACCTAGGGTGAAAACCATCTCATTTATTTCTTACTTCAAACACGCATTAAACCCATGTTACAAAGTTGGCTTCTTTGTAGAGCAATATTATATTGAGTTAGACGTTCATCAAAATTAACTCAGTTTAACAATAACCAACCAACAATGTATGACAACAGAAACATCAAATGCTGAACAATATCACAAGATTGTCATAAATAATGTTTTAATGTATCATATCACAAAATGTTATACTGGAAACCATTTAATTCATTTTTTTTGAAAAAAAACCTGCAAATTATAGCATGATTTAACAAGAATTGCACACTTTTTCATTCTAACAAAATGTTGTTTCTCTGTAAAAAGTAGGGTATTTGATATAAGTATAAAAATTCATAATTGGCCTGAAGTGGCTGCCAGCTATATATAACTTGCTGAGACTTAGTCAAACAGCACCTAGTATCCAATGTTCCATATTGTGAGACCCTAAAACAGTGCAAGCCAGAGTGAGGGTTTCAAACTTGTCCCTACCAGCGACCATCCACTGTAAACATAAATGAGTTTAGATGAGTTTGTAGAGTAATGTCTTACCACTGTGGCACTGTTTTGGGGCCTTTCACGGACTTCCCCAGCTTCATACTGCATCTGTAATAAATAAATCATCAAATATATATTAGGTTACCAAAACATTTCATTTAACAAAAGTTCATTACCAGTGTTAATGTGAAAGGGAAGCTGTGAAACAGAATATTGTAGAGTGTTTAAACCATAATTAAATGGTTGGCTGAAGAGGTTCATCAGACTGGATGGTTCAGAGGAGTAGTATTTTTAATTATTGCACAGTCACTTTATCTTTTCCCCCACAACATTTTGACTGCTATCAGCAATCTTTGTCAGACTGCTACTGCTAGACAGTGACATGGTAGCCATTCTGCCCAGTGGGTGGCTAGGAGCACACACTAGAGTGACATGTCTGTGCAGAATGACTACTGACAGACATTGAAACATCATGGAAAAAGGTAAACTGACTGTGAAATTTAAAAAAATGTTAGTCATTTAATTAAATGGTCTACATTGGCTAAATCACACACAACCAATTACAAATTTAAAAACTACCGACCTGTACTGCATCATTTGTGGGTGTAACATGTCTAGACGTGTACTTACAACATGGGTTGGTCGCGGCGTGCGTAGCAGAAGGACAGGGGGGTGACGCTGCGAGCAAGCTCATGCTCCTCAAACTGACCAGCCGCTGACTCAGAGCAACCGTCCTGCTTGAAGACCAGAGGAAGGCCGGTCTTGTTGACCATCCAATAGGGGGCAGACACAGACAACTGGAACACAAACACAGAACTCAGTTTAAAGCAGGGGGCAAATACAGACAACTGGAACACAAACACAGGAAAATTCCGTTTAAAGATAACATTGTTTTTGTTATATCATGTCAAACCACGCATTAGCAGTCTGTCAACAAATATGCTGGTTGGAGAACAGCCTTCCTAAATGAGATCTGAAGTGTTTGAAGTCCCACTTGAAGTACGGACTACTGCTACTATGGACAGACCAAGCTGGCGGGTCTTACCTCACACTGGCCTTGAGATCGACACAAACACACATCTAACAAAAACAATACTACAGCACCACAACAAGATCCAGTAGATGACATGTCTCTTGGGACAGATGTCAACTTAATTTCAATGTGGGACGACTGCCGAATTTCTACCTCGAGTGAGCCTCCTGTGCCTACCTTGAGAGCCCCCTGTACCTACCTTGAGTGAGCCCCCTGTGTCAACGTTGAGTGAGCCCCCAGTCCTGCCTTGAGTGAGCCCCCAGTCCTACCTTGAGCGAGCCCCCTGAGCCTTCCTTGAATGAGCCCCCTGTGTCTACCTTGAGTGAGCCCCCGTGCCTACCTTGACTGAGCCCCCCGGTGCCTACCTTGAGTGAGCCCCCTGTGTCTACATCGAGTGAGCCACCTGTGCCTACCGTGAGTGAACTACCTGTGCCTACAATGAGTGAGCCACCTGTGCCTACCTTGAGTGAGCCCCCTGTGCCTACTTTGAGTGACCCCCTTGTGCCTACATTGAATGAGCCCCTTGTGTGTACCTAAGTGAGCCCTCTGTGTCTACCTTGAGTGAGCCTCCTGTGCCTACCTGGAGTGAGCCCCCCTGTGCCTACCTTGAGTGAGCCCCCTGTGCCTACCTCGAGTGACACCCTTGTGCCTACATTGAGTGAGCCCCTTGTGCCTACCTTGAGTGAGCCCCTTGTGCCTACCTTGAGTGAACCCCCTCGGTCTACCTTGAGTGAGCCCCATGTGCCTACCTTGAGTGAACCCCCAGTGTCGGCTTTGATGTGCACAGACAGAGCGAGCAGTCTCTCCGCAGTGTCGTACAGCCGTAGTTTCATCTTGTAATCCTTTGTGCCGGCCGGAATCACAAGCTCCTTGCAAGACGGGAAGTTCTCCAGCTCCACACCCACCTCCAGGGCCTGCATGATGTCAGCCTGGCAACCAGATTGAACCAGATCTAACCAGACTTTACCAGATCTAACTAGATTTAACCAGATCTAACCAAGTTTAACAATAACTAGCTTACATCAGAGCATTTGAATCAGGGAGTATAGTCACTCGGATAGCATTATTTGTAGCAATTTTGCGCAGTGGTTTTGATAATTTAATAGACTATTGTTACTATTCTAATGCACAGCAGCGTTACATCACTTCACCTCAGCAATTCATTCAGATAGTTAAACATGCTTTTGAGCAGTGACTATTGCCTCCAAAATAGGAATTCCAACTCCTCAGTGCAACAGATGGCATTACCTTTTCAATTTCAATATGACATCTCCAAGTGACTGCACCTAGATTCAAATGTTCTGTTTACACTTACCAAGGCAATAGTAAACCAAGGGCAGCAATTACCACAGTTCCAGTACATGTGTATTCTCATCTTAAACTCGTTCCCGCAGACCATGTAATTTCTGTTGTTGCCAATTACGGCGTTGCATGCAACAGACAACAATTTCCTGATAAATCATAATGACAAAGTGGCACCCTGGGGAATCGTTGAACTCAATGTGTCCACAGACAAAAAATAATTGCAAATTACTACCTTTGTATTTTTTAAATACATCACCAGATACGTCAATACACTGATATCGACTTACAAGACGGCACTACACTGGGGTGGACTTACAGTGACAAGCGAGGCGATGCGGCCAGGCTTGATGGTGCCGTTGATGTCCGTGCCTTTGATGTAGTACATCAGGTCGACAGGCAGTAGGTTGTCCACTCTGAACGGCGGCATGAAGGTGATCAAGTGTCCAGGCTGGGCGTAGACGGATGCCTGCTGGAGGGAGGAGACTGACCGACGGATGGCCTTGTCCGGCGGGTAGGGCAGTCGCCGCACTTGGACACAGAACCTGATGGACATGTAACTGACATGTGAGGGTCTTGTTACATGTTAAGTGTAGAGTGTGCACGTGTGTGTGTGTGCGTGCATGCGTGTGTTTGTGTACATGTATGGTGGTGACAACTGTGTAACGTGTAAGTGTGTACATGTATGGTGGTGACAACTGTGTAACGTGTAAGTGTGTACATGTATGGTGGTGACAACTGTGTAACGTGTAAGTGTGTACATGTATGGTGGTGACAACTGTGTAACGTGTAAGTGTGTACATGTATGGTGGTGACAACTGTGTAACGTGTAAGTGTGTACATGTATGGTGGTGACAACTGTGTAACGTGTAAGTGTGTACATGTATGGTGGTGACAACTGTGTAACGTGTAAGTGTGTACATGTATGGTGGTGACAACTGTGTAACGTGTAAGTGTGTACATGTATGGTGGTGACAACTGTGTAACGTGTAAGTGTGTACATGTATGGTGGTGACAACTGTGTAACGTGTAAGTGTGTACATGTATGTAAATGGTGTCGTGTCACTTATTTTGTTGTTTTCACACAAGTATTACAGCCACATGCTCGTGTAACCTTACGAATTGTTTATCTGTTCGCTACATAGGATGACTACATTGTATGATCCACTACCATCAAGTGCTAGATGAGAAAGCATATTTACACATAAAACGTATACAAGTCATACTTTAAAAGTTTTAATGTATGACTTGCTAGCCTAGAAAAGTATGAGGAAATATATAAAAATACAGACATGATGTTATAAAAGCAGTAATAAATAATATTCATATGAATAGGCAATTCATTAAAAGGACAAATTAAAACAATTTTTTAAAAGTTAGTTTCAATAAAAAAAATGGCAAGTAGAAAAATATTAACATAAATACACCCGCATGCTAAATGAGCCATGACTACATGTTTCTCCACCAATACAGAAAGACCTATGACACGACAGAGGATGCTGCCCTCTGGTGGCAGTACCTGTAAGAGTCTCTGGGTCCGTTGACCGTGTCGCAGCTAGTGATTGTGTTCGACACATCCCCCGCCTTCTCTACGTGCTGCCAGAAGGTGCTGCACTGGCACCAACGCAGTGAGTGGGCGAACGGTCGCGCTCGGATCTTACAGTGCACCATCGACAGCGGCATCGCCATACAGCGGCCTGAGTTGACACGCATCACCATGTCCTTGGCTGCAGCGTGACAACAGAGGTGATGTCACAATGAAGGTGTTACAATAGGTTTATTTGTGGAATCGTCCGTAAACATGCATCACAAAACAATAAAAGGACATATCTAATAATGGAAAATAAATATTAAAATAACTGTACATGCACGTAGGACGGAAACTGCTGTAGAACTAGAATGTAAAAGCATCCATTCAAAGTATACCGACCCAACTTGTTCACAAAGATCTGTTGAGTAAGTCTACCTTTATTCACGTTTTACCAAATTGGTCACAATATCACATACATGACCCCCAATAAAACAGAAACCAACATCATTTCACTGCAACATAATTTCCAGATAGTAATATGCCTAATACATAACTACAGCATTCATGTAAAACTGTTGGTAAAACTATGGAAATATTCAAACAAAATCTCAGGTAACAGACATGTGAGAGAAAACGAGAGAACTGAAAGGAGAAAAATGTACCTCCAACAGTGGAGAGCGTGTTCTCAAGCAGGACCTCCATAGGATCGTCCAGGCGGTTGTGGACGACCAAAGATGACCGCACAGTGATTAGCTTCTTTGCACTGCTGCCAACCGTTACGTCAAACACGATGCGAGCAGGAGGCACTTCTTTGAACTGTGTGTCAAGAAATTATATACCATATAAATATGTATATTAATTTGCAGCAATACAATCATATTACATATGTAACAGTATAAACATAACTATGTAAGGGTTTAATAAAAATAAGAAAAAAGAAACACTATATTATATTTTAATTCTAATAGTGTAATTTATTATTTAATTGTTTTTTGTATATCTGATTTTACAAGGGTCAATGTACAGACATGTTGATAAAATGCAGAAAGAATGGGGGTCACATGTTCGGTGACCTGTGGCGAAATACCCCCACATTTGGGATTATTATAATTTTAGATTTAGTGTTTTTGGCAGCAGATAGCGTGGTATTCAGAAAGGCACTTTTTAGTTAATCATGTTGGCTTAGTTAATCATGTTGGCTTTAAAATTAACTACACATAACAAGCTCTGCTGTGATTACATGTCATTCCTTTCAATTGTTCTAGGAATACCACTGCTGCTTTATATGTTGAAATGTGGGCTCTAACAGCCTGATGCTCAGGAGACTAGTATGGGCTCAGTCACAGGCCTGGCATTGGGTTGTAGAGTCCACATTTCTTTTATTTAAATATTACAGTGTGCCAAAAAGGCCTATACACTGGTTACCCATAATAAACAAACGTCATCCATTTGGCCTTTTTCATATCTATATTGTCTCCGTGTTGTTGCTTGCATAAATGATGGTATGCACATCTGGCACAGCCGATTTGCATACTGGACTTTGTGCAAGACAACAGCACACGGAGGCCTCCCATCAGAGGAGGCTAATTTATGCAAGGACATGTTAATTACTCCCGTGGGGAGAATCAAATCAACCAATCAGCGCGCACTGGAGCGCGTCCCTCAGGAGAATCCTAAGCTGATCCCGCACTCCATTTGCGAAAGCATAAAGGAGCAGACGTTTGTCTAATTTGACCCGCCCGCCTCCCTACTTTTCGTCCAGGTATGTTTGATGTATAGTCATGATTTGTGCATCGTTATTGGAAAGGGTTGCTGGTCTCAATGCTTTCCCCACATTTATAGTTGATTGTGAGCATAGGGTTTGCACCGGATGTGTTCACGGGGTTTTATTGCAAGAGATGTCGCATGCCTTTTCCACTTTCGATTTAGGAATGGTATGGAATTGTATATATCGGGGCGAAATACCCCCACATTTGGGATTATTATAATTTTAGATTTAGTGTTTTTGGCAGCAGATAGCGTGGTATTCAGAAAGGCACTTTTTAGTTAATCATGTTGGCTTAGTTAATCATGTTGGCTTTAAAATTAACTACACATAACAAGCTCTGCTGTGATTACATGTCATTCCTTTCAATTGTTCTAGGAATACCACTGCTGCTTTATATGTTGAAATGTGGGCTCTAACAGCCTGATGCTCAGGAGACTAGTATGGGCTCAGTCACAGGCCTGGCATTGGGTTGTAGAGTCCACATTTCTTTTATTTAAATATTACAGTGTGCCAAAAAGGCCTATACACTGGTTACCCATAATAAACAAACGTCATCCATTTGGCCTTTTTCATATCTATATTGTCTCCGTGTTGTTGCTTGCATAAAGAATGAGGTACATACATATAGTAAATTTAAAATATTCAACATCTTCCCATCTTTTTGTTATGACCGATAACAAATCTGAACCCTCATGGAGAAAAGAGAAACAGTTTTCATAAATCAACAACAGTCACTGCTCAAAGAATGCAATTATAATGAAAGACGTACAATGGCGGATGACTTGTCCATCTCCGGTCTAGCTTCCCGGAAGTAGACGCCGACTTTGTCGACAGACAATGGTGACACTTCCTTCCACCCAGCGACCTTCACAACTAACTTGTGAACTCTCAACTCGTGTGTATTCTGAAGCATGCAGGAGAACACGTTACTTCACAACTAACTTGTGAACTCTCAACTCATGTGTATTCTGAAGCACACAGGTGAACACGTTACTTCACAACTAACTTGTGAACTCTCAACTCGTGTGTATTCTGAAGCACGCAGGAGAACACGTTACTTCACAACTAACTTGTGAACTCTCAACTCGTGTGTATTCTGAAGCACACAGGTGAACACGTTACTTCACAACTAACTTGTGAACTCTCAACTCGTGTGTATTCTGAAGCATGCAGGAGAACACGTTACTTCACAACTAACTTGTGAACTCTCAACTCATGTGTATTCTGAAGCACGCAGGAGAACACGTTACTTCACAACTAACTTGTGAACTCTCAACTCGTGTGTATTCTGAAGCACGCAGGAGAACACGTTACTTCACAACTAACTTGTGAATTCTCAACTCGTGTGTATTCTGAAGCATGCAGGAGAACACGTTACTTCACAACTAACTTGTGAACTCTCAACTCGTGTGTATTCTGAAGCACGCAGGAGAACACGTTACTTCACAACTAACTTGTGAACTCTCAACTCGTGTATTCTGAAGCACGCAGGAGAACACGTTACTTCACAACTAACTTGTGAACTCTCAACTCGTGTGTATTCTGAAGCACGCAGGAGAACACGTAACTTCACAACTAACTTGTGAATTCTCAACTCGTGTGTATTCTGAAGCATGCAGGAGAACATGTTACTTCACAACTAACTTGTGAACTCTCAACTCGTGTGTATTCTGAAGCACGCAGAAGAACACGTTACTTCACAACTAACTTGTGAACTCTCAACTCGTGTGTATTCTGAAGCACGCAGGAGAACACGTTACTTTACAACTAACTTGTGAACTCTCAACTCGTGTGTATTCTGAAGCACGCAGAAGAACACGTTACTTCACAACTAACTTGTGAACTCTCAACTCGTGTGTATTCTGAAGCACGCAGGAGAACATGTTACTTCACAACTAACTTGTGAACTCTCAACTCGTGTGTATTCTGAAGCATGCAGGAGAACACGTTACTTTACAACTAACTTGTGAACTCTCAACTCGTGTATTCTGAAGCACACAGGAGAACAAATTTTTTTTTTAATAGCGTTTCCTTTGACGTTTAAGACATTTTCTGCCCTGACAGATGAGGTCACACCCCTATGCCCACCTTGTGCCTGGTCTTCTCCCTCTCCTCTATGAGGAAGGAGACTTCCTCCCCTGGCTTCACGTACTTCCACTCATTCGACTCGTTGGAACTGGAGGACACACTGGAGAGGCGGCCTGGACTGAGGGGCATCTCCATCCTTACAACACAACAACACACTGGCCTCAGGGGCATCTCAATCCTTACAACACAACAACACACTGGCCTCAGGGGCATCTCCATCCTTACAACACAACAACACACTGGCCTCAGAGGCATCTCAATCCTTACAAAACAACAACACACTGGCCTCATGGGCATCTCAATCCTTACAACACAACACACTGTAATCAGAGGCATCTCCATCCTTACAACACAACAACACACTGGCCTCAGGGGCATCTCAATCCTTACAACACAACAACACACTGTAATCAGAGGCATCTCCATCCTTACAACACAACAACACACTGTAATCAGAGGCATCTCCATCCTTACAACACAACACACTGTACTCAGGGGCATCTCCATCCTTACAACACAACAAAACACTGTATTCGGAGGCATCTCCATCCTTACCACACAACACACTGTACTCAGGGGCATCTCCATCCTTACAACACAACACACTGACCTCAGAGGCATCTCCATCCTTACAACACAACAACACACTGGCCTCAGGGGCATCTCAATCCTTACAACACAACAACACACTGTAATCAGAGGCATCTCCATCCTTACAACACAACAACACACTGGCCTCAGGGGCATCTCAATCCTTACAACACAACAACACACTGTAATCAGAGGCATCTCCATCCTTACAACACAACAACACACTGTAATCAGAGGCATCTCCATCCTTACAACACAACACACTGTACTCAGGGGCATCTCCATCCTTACAACACAACAAAACACTGTATTCGGAGGCATCTCCATCCTTACCACACAACACACTGTACTCAGGGGCATCTCCATCCTTACCACACAACACACTGTACTCAGTGGCATCTCCATCCTTACCACACAACACACTGTACTCAGGGGCATCTCCATCCTTACCACACAACACACCGTACTCAGGGGCACCTCCATCCTTACCACACAACACACTGTACTCAGTGGCATCTCCATCCTTACCACACAACACACTGTACTTGGGGGCATCTTCATCCTTACCACACAACACACTGTACTCAGTGGCATCTCCATCCTTACCACACAACACACTGTACTCAGGGGCATCTCCATCCTTACCACACAATACACTGTACTCAGTGGCATCTCCATCCTTACCACACAACACACTGTACTCGGGGGCATCTCCCTCCTTACCACACAATACACTGTACGCGGGGGCATCTCCATCCTTACCACACAACACACTGTACTCAGTGGCATCTCCATCCTTACCATACAACACACTGTACTCGGGGGCATCTCCATCCTTACAACACAACAACACACTGGCCTCAGGGGCATCTCAATCCTTACAACACAACAACACACTGTAATCAGAGGCATCTCCATCCTTACAACACAACAACACACTGTAATCAGAGGCATCTCCATCCTTACAACACAACACACTGTACTCAGGGGCATCTCCATCCTTACAACACAACAAAACACTGTATTCGGAGGCATCTCCATCCTTACCACACAACACACTGTACTCAGGGGCATCTCCATCCTTACAACACAACACACTGACCTCAGAGGCATCTCCATCCTTACAACACAACAACACACTGGCCTCAGGGGCATCTCAATCCTTACAACACAACAACACACTGTAATCAGAGGCATCTCCATCCTTACAACACAACAACACACTGGCCTCAGGGGCATCTCAATCCTTACAACACAACAACACACTGTAATCAGAGGCATCTCCATCCTTACAACACAACAACACACTGTAATCAGAGGCATCTCCATCCTTACAACACAACACACTGTACTCAGGGGCATCTCCATCCTTACAACACAACAAAACACTGTATTCGGAGGCATCTCCATCCTTACCACACAACACACTGTACTCAGGGGCATCTCCATCCTTACAACACAACACACTGACCTCAGAGGCATCTCCATCCTTACAACACAACAACACACTGGCCTCAGGGGCATCTCAATCCTTACAACACAACAACACACTGTAATCAGAGGCATCTCCATCCTTACAACACAACAACACACTGGCCTCAGGGGCATCTCAATCCTTACAACACAACAACACACTGTAATCAGAGGCATCTCCATCCTTACAACACAACAACACACTGTAATCAGAGGCATCTCCATCCTTACAACACAACACACTGTACTCAGGGGCATCTCCATCCTTACAACACAACAAAACACTGTATTCGGAGGCATCTCCATCCTTACCACACAACACACTGTACTCAGGGGCATCTCCATCCTTACCACACAACACACTGTACTCAGGGGCATCTCCATCCTTACCACACAACACACTGTACTCAGTGGCATCTCCATCCTTACCACACAACACACTGTACTCAGGGGCATCTCCATCCTTACCACACAACACACCGTACTCAGGGGCACCTCCATCCTTACCACACAACACACTGTACTCAGTGGCATCTCCATCCTTACCACACAACACACTGTACTTGGGGGCATCTTCATCCTTACCACACAACACACTGTACTCAGTGGCATCTCCATCCTTACCACACAACACACTGTACTCAGGGGCATCTCCATCCTTACCACACAATACACTGTACTCAGTGGCATCTCCATCCTTACCACACAACACACTGTACTCGGGGGCATCTCCCTCCTTACCACACAATACACTGTACGCGGGGGCATCTCCATCCTTACCACACAACACACTGTACTCAGGGGCATCTCCATCCTTACCATACAACACACTGTACTCGGGGGCATCTCCATCCTTACCACACAACACACTGTACTCAGTGGCATCTCCATCCTTACCACACAACACACTGTACTCAGGGGCATCTCCATCCTTACCACACAACACACTGTACTCAGTGGCATCTCCATCCTTACCATACAACACACTGTACTCGGGGGCATCTCCATCCTTACCACACAATACACTGTACTCAGGGGCATCTCCATCCTTACCACACAATACACTGTACTCAGTGGCATCTCCATCCTTACCACACAACACACTGTACCCGGGGGCATCTCCATTCTTACAACACAACAACAAACTGTACTCAGGGGCATCTCCATCCTTACCACACAACACACTGTACTCAGTGGCATCTCCATCCTTACCACACAACACACTGTACTCGGGGGCATCTCCATCCTTACCACACAACACACTGTACTCAGTGGCATCTCCATCCTTACCACACAACACACTGTACTCGGGGGCATCTCCATCCTTACCACACAATACACTGTACTCAGGGGCATCTTCATCCTTACCACACAACACACTGTACTCAGTGGCATCTCCATCCTTACCACACAACACACTGTACTCGGGGGCATCTCCATCCTTACCACACAATACACTGTACTCAGGGGCATCTCCATCCTTACCACACAATACACTGTACTCAGTGGCATCTCCATCCTTACCACACAACACACTGTACTCGGTGGCATCTCCATCCTTACCACACAACACACTGTACTCGGGGGCATCTCCATCCTTACCACACAACACAATGTACTCGGGGGCATCTCCATCCTTACCACACAACACACTGTACTCGGGGGCATCTCCATCCTTACCACACAATACACTGTACTCAGTGGCATCTCCATCCTTACCACACAACACACTGTACTCGGTGGCATCTCCATCCTTACCACACAATACACTGTACTCAGTGGCATCTCCGTCCTTACCACACAACACACTGTACTCGGGGGCATCTCCATCCTTACAACACAACAACAAACTGTACTCAGGGGCATCTCCATCCTTACAACAACACAATTGAAATCAACATCATTCAAGTGAAAGCATGTTCCGTTTCTCATTACACAATGTGCACAAGTTAAATAAGTAGAAAATAACACATATTCAGTGGTAAAGCACTTGTCTTGCCCTGTTTCTCTGTTTCCTTGCATATCTCTGTTTTGTTTTCCCCTCTTTCTGCCTCTGTACTGTCTTTAAAATATAAATGTCATATCACTGCTGTAAGATCAATTTGTTTAATATGAAATTGTTTGGCTGTTAAATTTAATGAAAACTTAACATCAGGGCATCAGCAAACAGACATCATCACAGTCTAACTAGGTGAATGTGGCAAAGATTATGGAACGAGAATATTTAATAAATAACACAAGAATGCCAGAAAGACATGAGAATGACACAAGTATGTAAAATGCAACAATGACACGAGACGACACAAAAATTATGTGAGAATAACAAAAGAATGACAGGATAACACAAGAATGACACAAGAATAACACAAAAATGGCCAAAGACTGACACAAGTATGACATGAGAATGACTCAAGAATAATACAAGAAAGCGCCCCGTACCTTGAGGGCGTGGTTGTTACTGTGGTGAACCACAGTTCGCTGCCCGTGTTGTTGCGCAGTGCAAAGGGAATGAACGGAGTTCTACGACGGGAACTCGACAAATACCCAGATGTTCTAGAAACACTGTCAAAGAAATAATATTTCTCCAACAAAAACAACAACAAAATAACAACTATTATTAAATAATGATTTTACGTATATACACCAGTAGTGATCATTGTGTTGGTCAACAGACCACTAATATGACCACTAGTAGACTAACTGGATAAAATAAGAATCCTCTACATAGTCTTTAACAATTTACTTTACATCAATTAATTGAAGATTCATTGTGAATTATTATTAATATTATTTGTTTATTACATGCTTGATACATTACTGAGTAAATATTTGATATCATCATATGTATTTTTTACGAGTTTGTTATTCAGTTGGAGCAAGGAAGTCTTATTGTGATGTCAACAAACTTACCCTGTCTGTGATATCATCAAGTTTACACTAAGAAACTGTCTAAATGTGGCACTGTATCATTCATGGAGAGTAGCTGATAGCAAAGGCTGAATTACAGTAACACAGACTTTTTAGTTGAAAACTGTATTTTTGGCCTGAAATTCTATATAAAATTGCAAATGTCACAGTTGTTTGAAAACATATCTCGCTGAATGTATATGAACGCTGTGGGGAATTAATGAAATTTAATGAAAACATCATGGAGTCTAAAGGGTTAGTTGCTGAAAGTGTTGTTTTTATTTGTCTCATGAGCCACTTTATTTTACTGCTTTTTTATCTTGTTGTTATAAGTTCCATGCTGAAAATGTTCAAATGTCACAAATTTATTATTTCATTTTTTACGTCTTTCACACTTGTAATTATATATAAATATATATATATATATATATATCTTAAATACATATCTACTTTGAATTTAAAGTAATGTAAAGCACTCTATAGCACTAAGTGAATATGGCACAAAATAAATTTTGTATTTTATTATTATTCTGCACAACAAATGTTTGAGAGGAGACCGAGGTGACTTACTTGTCCTTGTAGTAGTCCTCTGTCCACTTCAGGCTGGTCGTCTCATAGAGGTTCAACAGCACGCTTGTTATATTCAGGTTCAGAACATCCTTGGCTGCAAAGTTATCAGATGTCATCATTCAACAGATGTCATATTTAGAAAATGTGACCAGAGACAGTGCACTGGTGCTCACAGTCAGTAGTGCTGCTGACAGTCATCAATAATGCCGACTGTGTGTGTTAGTGCCCAGTCAGCAATAGTACGAACAGCCTGCAATACTGCTGACAATCAACAATAGTGCTGACAGCAATATTGCTGATCATCAGCAAAAGTCCTAACAGTCAGAGGTGGAAGTTAGTTTTAGAGGTACAACTTAGTTTCAATAATACGTAAGAGATCTTGACCCCATAATTAAATGAGAAGACAGATAAGCACATGTTGGGCACTAGAGATACCAACATGAAACATACATGTACTGAAGCAGCTGTTTGGACAGAGACAAGTAGACACTCCTACCTGTAACTGTCACCTTGTTTGGGTCATCCAGTAGTCCATTCTGCCAGTGAACTTGGCACCTGACAAAAGAATCAGGATCAACTTTATAGACCTTTACAACTTGGCACATGAGTATGTGTCTATTGGCAAATTAGGGACAACTAATAATTTTCAGAATAAGACAGGTCAATTTTATATTGTGCATGTTGGCACAACGTAAATACTGCAACTGTGAAAGTGCTGCTTCTAAATTTGAGAGTATGGTTTGAAACACCTGTTTGACGAAACACCTTACAGTGCTTTCTCTGCATCATGCTAGCTTTGGTTTGATGATGACATGATTTGCAAAATATGATGTCAGTGTCATGTGTTAATTTGCACCATGGAGTACCTGATGCATAGCTTTTCAAGTCATCTGATCATCTCGCTCAAGTTTAGTTAAATAAAGTTGGTCTGCTCTACCTTTGAAGAAAGAGTGCAACTGATGGCTCAGGCAATCGCATACAAAATTATACAGAACCACAGATAAGCTGTAGATAAGCGGACAGTGTATAATGATAAATTGTGAAGACTTAGATCTAAACGTATTGTCTTCTCCAAATCATGCACATTCAGGACAATCCCCAGGTGGAATAAACTATAAGGGTGGATATCTGCGACCAGCTCCAGTTCCACCTTTGGACCAACCTAGACATGCTGTACTTTTGTAACCGAGTTGCTCCTTCCTCCAACTACATTTCCCTCATGTGGGGAATCTGCAAATTACATATATTAAGAAAAGGAATGCCAAACCTTACCTCCACATCTCTAGAAAGGGTTCCCAGCCTGACAGACTGCGGTTGTAATAGTCTCCAGTCAGTCGGAAACTCACGTTACTGTTTCCGTATCCACTCAGCCTGTGCAGACAATACAGGTCTGCAAATGTAGGAGAAATGGACTCAATTACAAGGCATTTATACCCATGCACATATAGCACCCGACCACAGAATACATACATGTATGATGTACGTTAGTGTTTTTCTCCTAGACAAAGCGTCTTGGGTGCCAAACTTTCATCTGACTCCTAAAAAAAAAATTCCATTATTTTTATTCAAAATTCCCATTTGGTCAAGGGTTTTTACTGGTTTTTGGGTTCGCACCATATCTTAATCGGTTGTTTGCAACATTGTGCACTAGTTAGGTGCTTTCTTCTTGAGAACGACATTTCTGCAGATTCTTTGTTCTTTTACAAGTGTTTAATCACTGACCACGACATAGCAGTATATGCTTAGTGATGCACTACAGCACATGTTCTCTCACTCACTGCTGTGTGTTCTACTTACTGGTGAAGTTGAGTTCAGCAAGAGGAACATCAGCATCTTGACAGTCATCAATGAAACAGATGCACAGTCCGTCCGCCTTCACCTGGTCATGAGGAAAAACACATAAAATTATATATATATATATATATAAAGCGTCAACAGGTAACAATTCAAATGAGATTTACAGATATTTATAACAACAATCAGAAAGGTAATCTTGCACGAGGTAAAATCTGAAAGGAAACATATTTTGAAAATACTGTATAATATATGTTTTGTTGATTTGTAAAGTTTTTCTAGATTTTATGGAACAACAAATTAGAATGGGAAAAAGTGTGTGGAGAAATGAAATCACGGGGACAAAAAACAATCAGGTTTTGTCAACTTGACTTTTGACGTAACTGATTCAGTTTTAAGCATTGTTCAGTTAGGTGCGTCCGTGTGTGTGCGTGTGTGTGTATGCATGCGTGCGTGCGTGCATGCATGTGTTCATGTTTGCACATCTACGCACACACATGCTGCCATCACATTTATCAAAACAACATTCAAATTTAGACACCGTGAATCTCTAAAAAGAGTTAGGAGTGTTCACAAATAATAAAAGTACATTACACCCATGGATATAATGTTCTAAATACACATATCACATAAGATAATAAACAGTAAACATGAGGCTAATACAAATTACAAAAAAGCTTGTCCAATAAGAAGTGTTTTCCCCCCTACATGTCCAGAATCTTATAGTGTTTGCAACCCAAGTGGAAGAACATTCCCAAAGTAGGCACAGGAGAAAGCTAAATTAATGTGTCTAATGAGTCATAAGTCACTATTAAGGTCACCTGTGGCACTGGTAAAAAGTGGCCCAAATAGCGAGGTGACCATATCAGAGGGTCTAATTTCCTATACTTTACTTTACAGCACTAGCGTAACCTTAATTGCGAGGTGGCTGTATTATCAGACACGAACGCATGCACGCACGCACACACGCACGTACACACGCACGTACACACACACGCACACACACACACACACACACACCCAAACACAACTAATGGCAATACCTCAATGCCAGACAGGGCAGTGCTGCGCTTCTGCTGTTTCTTGTACTGTGAGCTAGGTATTGGTGTAGCATTCTGTATAAGCCAGAAGGCAGCGTCGTCCATACAGTTTCCACACTCTGTCAACGCCTGTTCACAGTCGTACTCACTGAAGCCCAGCGCCTTCAGTTTATTCACCTGCCATTCTGCGCAGAAACTACATGTTAGAACACAACACTTCTTCCAATTGATCAACAGTGATTACAATTATCTAAATGTTATCAAGCTAATGAATGCGTGTATGTATGTGTTTTGCATCATGGGTGCCAAACTTTCAGCTGTTCATCTATGACCCTTCAGTAGAAAAGTAATGCCTTTATTTGTCTCAAAATGCCCTGTAGGTTAAGGGTTTTTACTGGTTTTAGGGTTTGTACTGGCCATTAGACAGACATTATTATGTTGGACAAAACATTACGCATGTTTTCTAGCGGGATGTGCGCTGTGTACCTTGTTCCTGGGATGGAGGGAGGGAGGATGGGAGGAAGAGCGGGAAGAGCAGGCGGGAGGGGGGCTGACTGGCATGGCCACCAACCAGGATGTGAGCCTTGTTTCAGGGACAGGAGGGTGGCTGGGAGGGAGGGACTGACTGGCAAGGGAAGCATCTACCGGGATGTGGGCTGTGGGCCTTGTTCCTGGGAGGGAGAGAAAGGGAGGAAGGGAGGGAGGTTGGGAGGGTGGGATGATGAGAGGAAAGAAGGGAGGGAGTGAGTGTGGGAGGGAGGGAGCGAGCGAGGGAAGGAGGGAGGACTGACTGGCCAGGGAAGCAACTCCTAGGATGAGGGCGGTGGGATGTCGGCTTTGTTCCTGGTGAGAGAGGGGGGAAGGCGGGAGGAAGTTAGGGAGGGAGGGTTGAATGGCGGGAGAGAGGTAGAGAAGGAGGGAGGAAGGGAGAGAACTAACTGACAAGGGAAGAACCTACCAGGATGAGGGCTGTGGGCCTTGTTCCTGGGAGGCAGAGACTGCTCTGAGGCCTGCAGCAGCTGCTTCGGCATCGAGTTCATGATGGCGAGGAACAACTTGATGTCATTGTACGACAGACGGATGTTGATACTCGACAGACACACCTGCACAATGACACACCTCGACATTATGGACATACAGGCACACCTGCGCATTGACACACTTGTACATTATGTACATACAGGCACACCTGCACATTGACACACCTCTACATTATGGACATACAGGCACACCTGTGCATTGACACAGTTCTACATCATGTATACAGGCACACCTGCGCATTGACACACTTGTACATTATGTACATACAGGCACACCTGCACATTGACACACCTCTACATTATGGACATACAGGCACACCTGTGCATTGACACAGTTCTACATCATGTATACAGGCACACCTGCACACTGATACACCTCTACATTATGTATATACAGGGTCACCTGCACATTGACACACCACTACGTTATGTACATACAGGCACACCTCCGTATTGACACACCTGTCTTATGTAAATATAGACACACCTGCACATTCACACACCTGTGTTTTACATATGGATAAGCACAGGTGCAAATGGCAAACACTGACACACGCATGCGCACATGCCTGCACGCACACTCACACACACACACACACACACACACACACACACACACACACACACACACACACACACACACACACACACACACACACACACACACACACACACACACACACACACACACACACACACACACACACACACACAGACACATACACCAATAATGTATGTATGCATACAGAAACGCCAGCCTAAAAGCTACATCCTTCCACAGACAATCAGAACATGGTCGAGCAGACCATCCAGTGGTCAATGCCATAACTTCACTGACCTCGAGAACTGGTGACCGGTCGAGAGGACTAGTGGCATCCAGTAGCCCGGCCGGCGGTGAGTTGATCTTGTGCAGCTGGGTGGCGCTGTTGAGCTCCATGGCGACAGTGACCGGGTCAATGATGGACAGGGCTGTGTCATCCTCTGCGGCCAGACAGCATGAGAACACCTCCAGGGACTGCAGACTGCAGGTGAGGGGGCGCTCATACATGTAGGGGCAGTACATGAGCACAGCCGTACACTGCAACACATGTTTAATATCATGAAATAATATAATTATATAATTACATGATATATTATATGTTGTTCTTGTTTCCTTGTCTGTCGGGGTGAGACTGGCCTCGATTCCGATCCTCGATTTCTGTTATCTTTTCCCTCACTGACCTTGAACGGCTCTCCACCAACCATCTCCATTCCCCACATGATATACTACATACCTTTATATATGACAGTAATAATTAGTGTCCTTCGTTTGCTGTTCTGTGGGTGTGTATAAGCTAGTATTAATAATGAGACGTTCTCATGTTTGGAAACATTAAAAAACATTAAGAATCCAAAATAGCTACCAAAGAATTGTTAAAAAGAACTTATTTTCATGTATATTCGCAACAAGACAAAAAACAAACATGAACAAATCGTCCGTTTACATGTTTCCATGCATGATTGGAGATGCATGTGGCTCCATGTTTCCATGCATGACTGGAGATGCATGTGGCTCCATCTTACAACTAAACATACACCCATTAGTTCCAAAGTCTTTTAAATTAGCATTGGTGCCCATAATTCTGTTGAATTGATTAGTTAGACTTGTCATGGTTGGTGACACTATTAAGAACAGCACTGCTCACTACTATAAAGTGTTGTAGAAGACAAATATTTATGGGTGATAATGTGATGGTATTTGGTATGATATCATGTGTGGAGGGGCCTCTGTATATTTATAACACTATTCCAGCACTGCAAAATGCATTCAACTTGGTGCTATGTAAAATAATAATTATTATTGTTACATAAATTATTAACGCATTATTATTATTATATAAAGCTACAGGCCATGCACTGTAGATATGCGGCATGCCCCGGTGTGTTTGCACAGAGACCAACCTTGAGTATGACAGCGTTTGTGTCCCACGCTCTCGTATCTTCTACGACAATGAACTCTGTGTCCGTCACATTCAACTTGAATTCGAACATGGACTCTTTCTGCAAACACAAATCAATCAATCAATCAATCAATCAATCAATCAATCAATCAATCAATCAATCAATCAATCAATCAATCAATCAATCAATCAATCAATCCATTGATCCATCGGTCAATCAATATATTGAATGATTGATTGATTGATCGATCAATCAATCAAACAATCAATCAGTCAGTCAACCAATCAATCAACCAATCACATAATCAATCAATCTCTCAGTCAATCAATCAATTTAAAATTGATTTCCAAAAACCAACATTACAAATTCCATTATTATAAAACACAACACAATTTGCAACTAGTGAAATGTGAGTACAAATGAACAACATTGGAAATGACATTGATGGAAATGTGATGTTTATCTAAGGTTTGCATGAAATGGAGTGTTACGATCGCCTACGTCTCCAGAGGGCATAGCAACTGATGAGTAGTGTTGAATCTTCTTGTTCACTGGCTGGTTCATGCTTCTAATCGATTAACTGGTTACAATCTTGTGTGATTGACGATCGTTTCGATTACATAACATTAGTTTTTAATGGTAGAATAAATATATGCACGACTACTGAACGACCAAACATGTTTTGCCAAAAAAACATATTTCAAAACTGATACGGCATGTTTGAAAACCTCACGTCACAGGAGTACGCCATGCACTAAATGTAGAAACATCGCAGGATGATTATTATGAATAGATGGATACATTTATGTCCAGTTAAATTAAATGTGTCATATGTTTACGCAACCTGTCACTGATGTGTCACACTAGTACTGCCACCTAGTGACCAAAAACAACTGGAGACTCACTAACTAACTATAAAATCTGTCATCGTTCGGTTTGGCTAAATCGATGATCTATTATGAAAATCAAGCTGACTGTCGAGAGTAATGATGATGAAATGACTGCGAGACACTCACTGGTTCAATGTAGGTGCCTCTCTTGCTGACCACCCCGGCAGACATGGTGTGGGCACTGACAGATGGCTGTTTTGTCCCGCCCTCCTTGCCTCCCTCTGTCCCTGCTACACACAACACATGTACAGCGTTAGTCATGCCAGGCTAGGCCAGTTTACAGTTCCAACATACACAACACATGTACAGTGTTAGTCATGCAAGGCTAGGCCAGTTTACAGTTCCAACATACACAACACATGTACAGTGTTAGTCATGCCAGGCTAGGCCAGTTTACAGTTCCAACATACACAACACATGACAGTACAATGTTAGTCATGCCAGGCTAGGCCAGTTCACAGTTCTAACATATACACACAACACACAACAGTACAGTGTTAGTTATGCCAGGCTGGGCCAGTTCACAGTTCTAACATATACACACAACACACAACAGTACAGTGTTAGTTATGCCAGGCTGGGCCAGTTCACAGTTCTAACATATACACACAACACACGACAGTACAGTGTTAGTTATGCCAGGCTGGGCCAGTTCACAGTTCTAACATATACACACAACACACAACAGTACAGTGTTAGTTATGCCAGGCTGGGCCAGTTCACAGTTCTAACATATACACACAACACACAACAGTACAGTGTTAGTTATGCCAGGCTGGGCCAGTTCACAGTTCTAACATATACACACAACACACAACAGTACAGTGTTAGTTATGCCAGGCTGGGCCAGTTCACAGTTCTAACATATACACACAACACACAACAGTACAGTGTTAGTTATGCCAGGCTGGGCCAGTTCACAGTTCTAACATATACACACAACACACAACAGTACAGTGTTAGTTATGCCAGGCTGGGCCAGTTCACAGTTCTAACATATACACACAACACACAACAGTAGTGTTAGTCATGCCAGGATGGGCCAGTTTACAGTTCTAACACACACACACAACACACGACAGTACACTGTTAGTCATGCCAGGTTGGGCCAGTTCACAGTTCTAACATACACACACACACGGCAGTACAGTGTTAGTCATGCCAGGTTGGGCCAGTTCACAGTTCTAACATACACACACAACACACGGCAGTACAGTGTTAGTCATGCCAGGTTGGGCCAGTTCACAGTTCTAACATACACACACACACGGCAGTACAGTGTTAGTCATGCCAGGTTGGGCCAGTTCACAGTTCTAACATACACACACAACACACGGCAGTACAGTGTTAGTCATGCCAGGCTGGGCCAGTTCACAGTTCTAACATACACACACAACACACGGCAGTACAGTGTTAGTCATGCCAGGTTGGGCCAGTTCACAGTTCTAACATACACACACAACACACGGCAGTACAACTTTAGTCATGCCAGGTTGGGCCAGTTCACAGTTCTAACATACACACACAACACACGGCAGTGCAGTGTTAGTCATGCCAGGTTGGGCCAGTTCACAGTTCTAACATACACACACACACGGCAGTACAGTGTTAGTCATGCCAGGTTGGGCCAGTTCACAGTTCTAACATACACACACACACGGCAGTACAGTGTTAGTCATGCCAGGTTGGGCCAGTTCACAGTTCTAACATACACACACACACGGCAGTACAGTGTTAGTCATGCCAGGTTGGGCCAGTTCACAGTTCTAACATACACACACAACACACGGCAGTACAGTGTTAGTCATGCCAGGTTGGGCCAGTTCACAGTTCTAACATACACACACAACACACGGCAGTACAGTGTTAGTCATGCCAGGTTGGGCCAGTTCACAGTTCTAACATACACACACAACACACGGCAGTACAGTGTTAGTCATGCCAGGTTGGGCCAGTTCACAGTTCTAACATACACACACAACACACGGCAGTACAGTGTTAGTCATGCCAGGTTGGGCCAGTTCACAGTTCTAACATACACACACAACACACGGCAGTACAGTGTTAGTCATGCCAGGTTGGGCCAGTTCACAGTTCTAACATACACACACAACACACAACAGTACAGTGTTAGTCATGCCAGGTTGGGCCAGTTCACAGTTCTAACATACACACACAACACACGGCAGTACAGTGTTAGTCATGCCAGGTTGGGCCAATTCACAGTTCTAACATACACACACACACGGCAGTACAGTGTTAGTCATGCCAGGTTGGGCCAGTTCACAGTTCTAACATACACACACACACGGCAGTACAGTGTTAGTCATGCCAGGTTGGGCCAGTTCACAGTTCTAACATACACACACAACACACGGCAGTACAGTGTTAGTCATGCCAGGTTGGGCCAGTTCACAGTTCTAACATACACACACAACACACGGCAGTACAGTGTTAGTCATGCCAGGTTGGGCCAGTTCACAGTTCTAACATACACACACAACACACGGCAGTACAGTGTTAGTCATGCCAGGTTGGGTCAGTTCACAGTTCTAACATACACACACAACACACGGCAGTACAGTGTTAGTCATGCCAGGTTGGGCCAGTTCACAGTTCTAACATACACACACAACACACGGCAGTACAGTGTTAGTCATGCCAGGTTGGGCCAGTTCACAGTTCTAACATACACACACAACACACGGCAGTATAGTGTTAGTCATGCCAGGTTGGGCCAGTTCACAGTTCTAACATACACACACAACACACGGCAGTACAGTGTTAGTCATGCCAGGTTGGGCCCGTTCACAGTTCTAACATACACACACAACACACAACAGTACAGTGTTAGTCATGCCAGGTTGGGCCCGTTCACAGTTCTAACATACACACACAACACACACCAGTATAGTGTTAGTCATGCCAGGTTGGGCCAGTTCACAGTTCTAACATACACACACAACACACGGCAGTACAGTGTTAGTCATGCCAGGTTGGGCCAGTTCACAGTTCTAACATACACACACACACGGCAGTACAGTGTTAGTCATGCCAGGTTGGGCCAGTTCACAGTTCTAACATACACACACAACACACAACAGTACAGTGTTAGTCATGCCAGGTTGGGCCCGTTCACAGTTCTAACATACACACACAACACACAACAGTATAGTGTTAGTCATGCCAGGTTGGGCCAGTTCACAGTTCTAACATACACACACAACACACGGCAGTACAGTGTTAGTCATGCCAGGTTGGGCCAGTTCACAGTTCTAACATACACACACACACGGCAGTACAGTGTTAGTCATGCCAGGTTGGGCCAGTTCACAGTTCTAACATATACACACAACATCACCACCAACCACTAGACTCACAATCACACAGACAGAAACAGACATCCGATTTCATCGTTGATGGATAAAAAATAAGACTAACTAACATACCGCTGTTAAAATTGTAACAAAAACTCCATCTCCCACTACCACACCAAGCCATGAGTTAAAATGTTATCATTATCTCCTACGATGGTGATCAATGTTGACCTTAATAGGAGTCTCCCTGAAGTTTTCATGAATGATAAAATAACATGTGAGGATAACAAATCTATCATACCTCATTAATGCAATATTCATCACACTTTTTATTTAACATTTAAACAAATAAATGAAGCGTTGTTTAATGAGTATAACAATGCTGCTGATGTATTCTTGTACGTTAGTAGAGTGCAAATAATAGATCTGAATAAATGTGTATTGTTTTCTATCATAAGTTGGCTAAGTTAAAAAACAATGTTGCTTCGTATTGGTTCAAACCGCCACCCACTACCACCTGCCCCCACCCACCTCCACCAAATTGTGATGGGGTGCTTAAGACTTTCACTGCCCAAATTGGCTACTAAAACTACAACCAACAGCCGCCGCCCCGACTTGGGTCTGATATCCATATTAGCAACAATGCGCGTAACACATGTTCCACTCCACACTGCCTCAACAGTGACAACACGCAGCAATAAACACTGAACAGATTCTCACCACTTTCAAACGGATTTGTTACTTCGACCATAATGAAGTCTCGCAATGCGAGCAGCCAATCGAAAACTCCCATGAGCCTCATGTTGTTCAACAACACCGTGAATCGTGTCGACTCCTTTGTCGAACGGTAGTGAAGCTCCATCTGGAGGGCGTTTGGGAAGGTACAGTTTTTTGATGGCTGCAATATCTTCGAGAAGACGTTGGGTCGTGCATTGGCGGGAGCATCTGGAAATAAATTAATCATTTGTGGTTTTGGGCTTATGGTCACCACTAAGAATATAGAAACTTTACCCCAAAATGGTGATTGACAGTTGTGATGCAACTCAAATTCTGCCGTTCACCATCCAATTTGAACTTGATATCCAAGTAAACAAATTCAATTGAACAGACAATGGTCAAACAGTAATAATAAACGTTAGCTATTTATAAAATATATATTTTCTTAAAGGTTGCAAGTTTAAAATATAAATTTACATGTAAATATCTTTCTGCTAGAAATTAATATTACACAAATAATTTAAATAATGGTGGCTCATTAAAACAATATAAATACATATTGTTTACTAGATAATATAATTTTACTATCAGACGTTGTTCCAGTAAATTAAATTCAAAACTAACCTCGGTATCTTGTGTCATGGATGACTATTTCGTGTGACACCAGATCGATGTCCTTCGTGCCGTCTGAGAAACTCTCAAAGAGGAGGTGAGATTTGATGAAGTCGCACCGAGCAAGTGGAATCTCCGTCTCTTGGTCGTCACCGCGCGACTGGAGCAACTCAAGCGTGACGTTGTGTAGGTTCAGGTTTATGGACCACAAGTTCCACACTTGACCACTGAGGATTGTCTGAAACACAAAAAGTATATAAATTCCCTATTTCTGAGATGGAAAAACAGCATAACGAATTGAACTAGAAATTTCCCTACAACTTCACAGCATTTCCACTATTAAGGATTTCAAATGTGATAAATGTTTGCCTAAACGAATGTGTTTTCACAACACTAGAGATTAAAAGAAGATCAAATTGAAGATTTCAGATATTGAATGATTATGAAAATATTGAAAGAAGAATCTGTGGTGAAACCTTGTGAAGACATGTTCACCCTTTAGTGATTACAAATATGCAACAAATTATTTATAATAATATAAACAGTGAAATACATTCTGTGCACATTTTATTTGACAGCATTTCCACTTTTCAACATTTTTTGGAAATACTTTCTGAAATAGTTTCTAAAAATACCCATCATTGGACACTGCCCCTTTACTGGTCATACCAGCATCTGGGGGTCCTATAGGGACATGAGAGGGTCTCAAACATCTGGGCGTTCTGTAGGTGGGACACTAGAGGGGGCTCAATCATCTGAGGGTTCTCTAAGTGGGACATTAGGGAGTCTCAACCATCTGGGGTTCTGTAGGTGGGACACAAGGGGGGTCTCAACCATCTGGGGGGTTCTGTTGATGGGACACTAGGGGGGTCTCAATCATATGGGGATTCTGTAGGTGGGACATTAGGGGGGTCTAAACCATCTGGTGGTCCTGTAGGTAATGAAGGGGTCTCAACCAGCCTTACCTGCATCTGGGCTCCTGTAGGTGTGACATGAGGTGACCTTACCTGCATCTGGGGGTCCTGGAGGTGTGACATGAGGGGGCCTTACCTGCATCTGGGCTCCTGTAGGTGTGACATGAGGTGACCTTACCTGCATCTGGGGGTCCTGGAGGTGTGATATGAGGGGGCCTTACCTGCATCTGGGGTCCTGGAGGTGTGACATGAGAGTGCCTTACCTGCATCTGGGGGTACTGGAGATGTGACATGAGGGGGCCTTACCTGCATCTGGGGTCCTGGAGGTGTAACATGAGAGGGCCTTACCTGCATCTGGGGGGTCCTGGAGGTGTGACATGAGGGGGCCTTACCTGCATCTGGGGGTCTTGGAGGTGTGACATGAGGGGGCCTTACTTGCATCTGGGGGTCCTGGAGGTGTGACATGAGGGGGCCTTACCTGCATCTTGGGGTCCTGGAGATGTGACATGAGAGGGCCTTACCTGCATCTGGGGTCCTGGAGGTGTGACATGAGGGGGCCTTACCTGCATCTGGGGGTCCTGGAGGTGTGACATGAGGGGGCCTTACCTGCATCTGGGGATCCTGGAGGTGTGACATGAGGGGGCCTTAACTGCATATGGGGGTCCTGGAGGTGCGACATGAGGGGCCTTAACTGCATCTGGTGTCCTGGAGGTGTGACATGAGAGGGCCTTACCTGCATCTGGGGGTCCTGGAGATGTGACATGAGAGGGCCATACCTGCATATGGGGGTCCTGGAGATGTGACATGAGGGGGCCTTACCTGCATCTGGGGGTCCTGGAGGTGTGACATGAGGGGACCTTACCTGCATCTGGGGGTCCTGGAGGTGTGACATGAGGGGGCCTTACCTGCATCTGGGTGTCCTGGAGATGACATGAGAGGGCCTTACCTGCATCTGGGGGTCCTGGAGATGTGACATGAGGGGGCTTTACCTGCAGCTGGGGTCCTGGAGATGTGACATGAGAGGGCCTTACCTGCATCTTGGGGTCCTGGAGGTGTGACATGAGGGGGTCTTACCTGCATCTGGGGGTCCTGGAGATGTGACATGAGAGGGCCTTACCTGCATCTGGGGATCCTGGAGGTGTGACATGAGGGGGCCTTACATGCATCTGGGGATCCTGGAGGTGTGACATGAGGGGGCCTTACCTGCATCTGGGAATCCTGGAGGTGTGACATGAGGGGGTCTTACCTGCATCTGGGGATCCTGGAGGTGTGACATGAGGGGGCCTTACCTGCATCTGGGGGTCCTGGAGGTGTGACATGAGGGGGCCTTACCTGCATCTGGGGGTCCTGGAGGTGTGACATGAGGGGGCCTTACCTGCATCTGGGGGTCCTGGAGGTGCGACATGAGGGGGCCTTACCTGCATCTGGGGGTCCTGGAGGTGTGACATGAGGGGGCGTTGGAACTCCCCCACCTCCTCCCCGATGTTGTGCATGAGCATGCCCTTGATGAGCTGGTACTGGCGCAGGTCCAGCGAGCACAGGACGGCGGTCAGCGTGCCATCCACGCGCATGTCCGGCGACGTGTGGCTGATCTCAGACTCGAGGTTGCGTTCGATCTGCAGCGTCAGCTTACACGTCTCCTCCAGCAGCTTCTGCTCCTGGACAAGGTCAAGGTCACAGCTTGTCAAGGTTACGATGAGTCAAGGTCATAATACATCAAGGTCACACATGGCAAGATCCACAGACAACAGCTAGATCAGAGATTACAAACGGGACTGTAAAAATAGAAAATGTCATGAGTTCATAATCTGAAGTTTATACAAACATAACAAGATTTATGATACTATAATATATCAAGTGTATAATATAAGCACCCCCCCCCAGGCAATCCACTATGTTATAATGAATCTTAAGTACAATACAAATGTGACACTGTAAATACATGTTTAAATTTACTATTATACTATTTACAAATTAGTTACAATTACATGCACCACAGCATACTGTTATGGAAAATGCAACATCAATCACAAATATTTGTCCTGAATAATAGAAAATATTTGATATTTTACATGTTTTGTTTACAAACATATTTAACATATTAAATAAAAATTTAAAAAAAACCTCATTTACAACTAAATTCTGCAAACACGTCTGTCCAGCATTTCATGTAATAATCACGCTTTCCCATGATCCACATTCTGTGTAGAAAGAACAACTAATATATCTATCTTTCAATTCCTCACCTGTCTCTGGACGAAGTAAGACGGGAACTCAAGCAGGTCCGGTGCCGACTTGGTAACAGTTGTACCGACACTGCCGGCATCACCAGGCTTCTTGCACCGCCACTGTGCCGCAAACAGATCGATATCCATCAGCACCACCTGCATGATGTCCAACAAACACTTATAATTCGCTGGGTCCAGCTCCGTTGATCTGCACATGAACTGCGTTGTCGGCTGCTCCTCTGGTGGCGACACCTTCTGGCTGCCGTAAATCCCTGTTGTACTAGCGGACCCTACGGGCGTTCCGAGTGCTGAGTAGAAACTATTCAGTGTTGAGTTGCTGTCGGACGGAACAACGTTGTGCTGTGACGGCGACAGTGGAGATTCTGCGTCGACATCGGCGCGCCAATCGCGCTCCAGACTCCCGTAGACGCTCTGGGTCATGGCTGCGACTTTGCTGCGGGATTCGGCAGCCTCCCGTTCCCGTACGGTGCCCGGGGAGTCGGCGACAGCGAAGGTGTTGGAGACGCTGAGAGTGCCAAGGTTCACAACGAGGATATCTGTGGAGTTGGAGCTATGGGGAATGAGAATCTTAGGAGCCCCGGCCTCGATGTCTAGACGCACACGCAGGCTGCGCACCGCACGCTCCATCACCTGTAGACACATGGCGATGGGCGAGTGTCACATCTAACATTGACGTCTTACACTGTTGTCATGCTCTCGTACTTACTAGATGCGTTAAGTACGAAATAATCTCTATATATAACTGAAAACAGGGCACAGCACAGCCAAAGCAAAAATGAATAAAACACTTCTAACCAAAGAATTACTATATGGCTATCTAACTGTTCATTTAACAATCCAACCGTACATCAAAACATGATGTTTTCTGCATTGATTAAATAAAACACATGAACTATAAATATGGTCAGTCGCTCAGTGTGTCCAATCAGTCAGTCAATACGTCAATCGGCCAATCAGTTGGTTGGTTAAGCTATTAATCAGTCAACTGGTCAATCATTTGGTTGGTCTATCAGTCAGTCAATTGGCCAATCAGTTGGACAGCCAATCAGTCAGTGAATCATTCAATCAGTTGATTGGTCAATCAGTCAGTGAAACATATGGTCAGTTGGTCGATCAGTTGAATGTTGAATCAGTCAGTGAGTCACTCAGTTAGGGGCGGCGGGCCCTACCTTCCACCCTGCTGATGCTGCTCTCATCTGCCCCAGAAGATGTTGGAGCTGGAGGAAGTGTTGGCAAAAGGCGAGAGTCTCGAGCAGGAAGCGCTGCGTGTGCACGTAGCACACGGACGTCATGCGCAACTTGACACTCATGTCAAAGTCACGGCGTAGGCTTGGGTCTGGCGTACCGAACCTGTCAACAAACGCCCAATGCTTGGTGTTGCACAGCTAGCCCCAGAGCTCAAACAGTTTAAACAAAACCCAACATTCGGCACTGCACAGCTAGCCCCAGAGATCAAACACTTTCTTGTAACGTCTTTACAAATGTTACTTTGTGACCTCTAGTTCTACAACTTTAGGTTTGAGAAAACGTGTACCACAACATATTTATATGGAATCAAAACTCAAATAGGTCCATAATTATTATCAATTAATCATCAAACTACCATAGTGCTGGGGAAAGTGTTTAATAAATAATGTTCTATACGTTACCCATATTTCATTTTACTTTTTTGAGTAAACAGATCATGTGATCAACAACCACCGACCACAGTAAAATTACAGTCAATTTATAACTAAATTGTTACTCGCTACGTGCACCTAAATGGACATTTCCATAACTAACTCACTTGAAGAACTCAAAGTTGAGCGCCTGCGTGCCTGTGGTGATGAACCTCTCACGGTAGAGCCGAGCATGGGGTGATTCATCCCGCAGCAAGATACTGGCCAGTTGACCCATAACGGAGACGTTGCCCTCCCGCAGCGTCACCTGGGAGGTGAACCCGCAAACGTTCACCTGTGCGAGTTCGTAGTCGGACTTGTTGAGCAGCAGCGACAGACTGGCAACAGCGATGTCGACCTTCATGTTGACCTTGGTGGTCACCGCCCCGCCTGAAAACATCAAGCACCAGTCACTGCCTGTGCTGTTAGGGGTGGTTAGGGGTGGTTAGGGGTGGTTAGGGGTGGATGTATACACATATATAAAACTAAATTATTTTTCTCAATTAATTCACACACATTTCCGAACTGACTCCTACTATGGCAAGATGCGATTCTGGACAGTACTAAAATACCAATCAGTCCATACCCTATCACGTAGATGAGCTAGAAATTCTTGGTGCACGATCCAAAATGGCTATTAACATTAATTTGCATTAACCTATTTTACTTGCTAAGTGGCACCACTGAAGAAATTTATTTTCCAAAAAACTCCCCGACATAATGCTGAAAGTATTTGGGGACTTTGCGACCACCCCTTATGCAAAGGTGTAAATCCTAAAGCGGATTCTCAAAACATGTTAAATGAAACCAATGTCTTTAAAACTAGTGTTGTTCTGATTAGCCGATGACTGGTTGATTCATGCTTTCGATCAATTAATCAATTACAATCTTGTGTGATCGATGATCGTTTCAATTAAAAAAAATACATCCGAGTGAAATATAATTACTAAATGACCAAAACCTGTTTCAGTTTCATGAAAACCACCAATGGCATCATTCAAAAGTGCACAAAATAACCAACCGTATGCCTGACACATACATAATAATAATATTATTATTCTCAATTAATTCAAACACATTTCAGAACTGACTACTACATTGGCAAGATGTGATTTTGGACAATATTAAAGTACCAATCAGTCTATACCCTATCACGTGGATGAGCCAGAACAATATCATCGAAATACATTTTACTCGCCTGTTTCATTAACAACGGCGACGCTGGGCAACTCACTCACGCCATGTCGTGGCGTTGACGTAGCCCTGTCGTCAGACTTTGTGTTCACGTTGTCGACATTGGCCCCCATTCCTAGGAAGTCGAGTAACACAACCCATGTCTGTAGGTTGATGGTCGTATCAAGACGGTTGAAGTCGACCGTCACGAAGCGGCTGATCTGATGAGGTAAAACATATCATGTTCTGTCCAGTAGTAATAAGATAACTTCTTTTGCACGTAAATTCCTGGAAACCAAGCTTAAAGGGGAAGCAAGATAAAAGGGTTAGTCTATCTCAAAGTCTGTAAGCAGTATTGAAGATGTCAACATACAAGCTATGGTAGATATGCAATGCTGTAACGGTAAGTTTTTAAATGACGGCAGAATTGTGTAATATTTTGAACAGATCTATCAATGACAGAGACACAATGCCAATGGGTGGACGCAGCAACAGAAAAAGCTCTACTCCCAATATTGGTAATGACTAGGAACAAAAAATAAATCAAAACTAGATAATCAAAGTTGGACAGGCTTTCTTACAGAAGCAAGCAGTGAAAGTAGATAAGCCAGTTGCTATCATGATAGAGCCAACATCCATCTTACTTGGTTATTCTTCAAAGTTTTTTTAAAATCCTCAGACAAGTTAGACTATAAATTTTATGGACAACTTACATTAAAAAATGAGTAACACAAACACTCGAGAAAACACTTGACAGCTCATACACAAGATTGCTACGTAAAATCTTGAATGTGTCCTGGCGCAATCACGTCACCAACCAGGAACTGTATGGCAGTCTACCACAGATCTCCACCACCGCGAGGCAATGATGTCTAAGTCTGGCAGGGCATGTGATGTGCCCCGATGAAATGGCCAACCAAGTTCTACTTTGGTAACCCGAGAACCCTCATAGAAGAGGTCACCAGTATACAACCCTGAGAGATACCATTCAGAGGGACACCAGTCTCAGTGGGCCTTGTCTGGCTGCCACAATGTCAAACCGAAAGCTGTCGAAACACTTCATCATGTCACCATGTTAAGTGGATGACATAATTAAGTCAGTAAGTGAGAAACACAAAGCACTGTGGTAAAGCCACACACCTTCTTGTAAGTCGTGTCAAACAGGGGTGACTTCTTGTCGACGAGAACAACTCGGATGTGAACAAGTAGGTCCTCATCCTCAGATTCTTCGTCTGATTTTTTCCGAGTTTCTTCTTCCGTCCTTGCAGATGAACGCATTGGACAGTTGCTAGAAACAAGACACAAATGTACTATCAAGAACAAGAAGAGGTTTATTTTGACCCCAAAAATATAACAAATAATTACACAATAGACATATCAGGCATATGCATTTACACAAATTAAATAGATATACATAATTATATAAACGCGATGTCTCTTTTGGTCTTCTTATCAATCTCCTCCTCATTTTATGACAAACAGGGGGTCAGTGGCTCCCATTAAAACTACTGCTATCATAGGAGCCAACACAGTTATGACAAATTAGTTTTTTAATACATGTTGGTCTTTTAAATTATATGTATCTAAATTATATAATCATGTCAATTGTATCTGGCAGCATGTGTTCTTTATACCAAATTATATAACCAAATCTGTGCAGGTACTTGAATGTTAGAGTTTCCGTCCATTTAATAACATTTAGACTCACTGCACGCTGCGAATAAAGTGGTCAAAACAGTGGTCAGTATCAAGTTTTTGATGCAGATGTCCTTCAGAAATAAACAGGTTACAACTAATAAAAGTCACTAAGTAATTTATTTAGCCAACCACAAATCATGTTAATTGATATTCAAATATGTAGTGTGCGAATAATGTTAGTTTTATGGGCAGTCGGTTTAATAAAACAAGTGTGTAGGTTTGATAAAATCATAGACCGAAATGATATTGTTACAGAGTGAATAGTCAGTGAAAATGTGAATAGTCTTGTTATAGTATCTCAGTAATAGAAGTGTCTGTCAAATCATGAACTCGACTTGTGTTTACCCAAAATTGCACAGGATGGTTTTATGTTTGGTGAAGGGGGTCATGCCAAAAATGCAGTATGGATTTTTGCTGTCTTTCAAATCTGTCTATCAAACTTAATGCGTTTGTTTACAAAACAAACATTTGTACTTACAACCATACAAATTTTTCTTTTGGGGAGTTTTTCAAAATGAAATAAAATGCAATTTTAGGGTGATTTTTGACATATTTTTTTATTGTCTTTAAACGCATTTAAATATCATTAAACAAAATCAATTCTTTTTGGTCTGGAGTATTGTTTAATGTGTTAGGCATTGTCTGAAAAAAAATTGTTATTTTATCTTCAAAACATTTATTAATTTTATTTAAATCAAAACAAGCATGTCATTAACCACCTTAAACATTCCTGCAGTTGCCTTTTGTCATAAAACATTTTGAGGCCAGAATTTCAACAAAATATATGATGGAATGTCCGAAAGCTCCATTTGTTTGGCGTCCCTTCACTAGACAGCAGGTCGCATGATGGATAGGTCAATTCTGAGCGTAGATGACCAACTTACACAAGACTGATGCTCCTTCGTGCTTCCACCTTCCCGGCACTGGCCGAACTGCGAGACTTTGATGCGTAATCAGCGAACACATTCTCGTCACAAAACACAGATGGCAGCGAGTTTGGCATGTCAGGTAGAGGGGTCTCCAGCATACTGGTGGGGCAGGAGGTTGAACAGAAGCGTTTGTCGTTGTCGGCTGATGTAGATGACCTGCATCGGATGAGACTGTACGAAGTGACGAGATGGCGATGCTTAGAGTCCTTGTGCTCCAGTAAGTCCTTCACAACGAGTGAACGCAACGAGATGTTCACCGACGTTATGTACGGATCGCTTTTCTCCATGTTCACGAGAAACTCCTGCAAATAAGGGTTAATATTGTTGGGGTTGCTAAGGTACATGGGGATGAGTACCAGTACAAGTATATCTGTATAACATATTTTGTCTCAGCGTTGCAGTGCTTGGTTTTCTGTAGGATTTCCCTGTGGAGTTAGGTTTAAGTACAGTGGATACGTGGGTCATGCATCCAGTCCAGACCTGTACAAGAGGAACCGTCATCTGGCAACATATGGGCTGCATATCGCTGTTCACCATTTCTTTTATCTCTGCTCTCTTAGTCTCTATGTACCCCAGTGTACCAAGTACTTCTGCCCCAGGTTTATGTAAAGGTATATATAGCTTCACACTTCACCTCTTGGCCAATCTGGACAGTGCTGCACTGTCACATTGACTATTGACACTTCAATGTACAGACCCACCCCTAGTACCACCCCTAGTTACCACATACCTGGAACTTCATGTCGAGGAATCCCTCCTCCCCGTCTCCAACATCTCCCGTCAGTTGGATGTTGAAGACTGGCATCGCAAACTTGACCTTGATGATGCTCAGTGCAATAGTCCTGCCTGATTCTGCACCCACTACCCCCGCCGCTGTTGGAGTCTGGTCATGCGAGCTACTTCGCGAGATGTTCGATGCACTATGCGTGACCCCACCCACCGAGTCCGACAGATCGCTAGCGTCAGCTAAGAGAGTCGTCGAACTATCGCTGCGGGTCGGTGGCGTGTCAAGGTTTGGTGTCAGGTTGTTCATAGTCTCAAGAAGTTGCTCATAGACGTGTTTCGATAGGACAAGTCGCAGTGGGGTGACGACTTTACCCTCGACGTGAAGTATCTCGTCCGATTCAACTGACCAGAAGTTGGCGTCGTCGTCTTGGGTGTGCATGGGAAAGACGCCGTCCATCGTGTCATCGTCGGTGACGCCGACGTTGAACTTGACGCACACAGCAGGTGTCACCTGACTGAGTTCGAGGCTGAGTTCGACGCAGGTGTTGTGCAGGATTGGAGTGCCGTAGCTTGTCTTTGTGTAGCCACCTGGTTGCGGAGTACTGAACTGGTTGATGCCATGAGAAAGTCGTTGCTCGAGATACTGTTGCTTGTCCAGGTCGATCGAGTAGATGGTCATGTCTCGCACCTGGAACAAGTATTTGTGAAGGAACAGGTTATCAGTGTATGCTTTCTCAGTGGAATACAAATCGAACAAATTATCTGCTAATTCTGAAAATATTTGCACCAAGTACATGCTTTAAAACAAGGTTGACCATCATCTTAGTTTTATTTTATTTAGTTGTGTGACATTCTTTCGCCATGATTAACATACATAAAATGCACTGAATTAAAACTATAACTTTTGTTTAGTAAATTCTAAACAAATTGAACGTATTTTATTAATACCATTTCTCACTGGAACTAACATTTCTGTAGCAATCTATAAAAATACATGTTCTAAGATGGTGTTGCTCTTAAAATGCACAAAATAAAAAAAAATAGAGTAAAACCAGTAAAACCTGTCAACAGCGTCCATCATCAGGATGGTGTCCGTTAGTCAATATTAAATAGTGAAACAAAAATAAAATACATCAAGACATTGCACAGTGAAATAAAAAATGTATTACCTCCACAAAGATTTTATCATCAGACGGCAGGTCAGGCGACGGCGTGCCAAAGTTGAATGACTGCTGAAACAATGGCGGAGTGGTCGGAACGTGGAGTGTGGCGTTCTGGACGGAGATCCTTCCCAGATGTAGGACAAGCACCTGGGAACTATTGCATGACTTTGGCAGCAAAATGACCGGAGTCTGTAGTACAGCATCTAGTTTCATGTTGAACAGCGTCAACTGACTGCTACCATGGCGGGACATGTCAACAGAATTCTCCTGACTTGAACCACCCTCTGCGAATCGCTGTCGTTGCCGTCGCAACGTATCGAGGCTTTCCGAACTGCCGTAGTGCGACAACCCCGTTCCAAGTTCGGTGCCAAAATTTACCAGATTGCGGGCAACTTCGGTGGCGCGCTCTTTGATCGAGCGTCCGACGACTAACATGTACTCACGGAATTCCGTCATGCACAGCGCTATCTCATGGAGAAACTGTGGTGAGTGGGTGTAACACAGCGAAGCCATACGGAGAGTGAGGACAAAGTTCTTGCCTAACTGTGACATGCTTGTAGATTCGTGGCACTGCACGTGCTCCTTGGCGAACATGAATGTGAATGCTTTCTCCGAGATGGCGGTGTCGTTGAATAACGACTCGTTGAGCGATGTGTTCTGCTCTGGTGTCGTCATCGACGGGTCGTGGCCGACACTGAATACTTTATGGTGCCTGCTGCACTCTGGTGTCAGGTTGACTAACTGAAGTCCGCCCAATGACCCCTCGACCTTCATGTCTTTCGCTAAAATGTAAACAATATTATGCAGAGGATTATTAATGTATATGCAGTCATGAACTGTTACACCTGTACGCAGAATGATGAATAAATCCTGCTAAACACACTACAATAACCACATTGTCGAACACGTATATTCCACAGATTAAGTGCAAAACACAAGCAAACGAGAATCAAAGCAAACATGAAGACACACACACAGAGGCAGACACAGGTGCACTTACTTAATCTAAATAGGACTGATTAATAATGCATCAATGGAATTTAAAAATATTTTATAAATGATAAATAGGCAATTACACAACATCCAAGGTGGCTACTATGACATCGACTTTTATAAATAATAATAATAAATAATATTTTATTTTGTTAAGCGCCACATCCAGTGTTGTTCACAGCACTTTACAAAATATACAAATGTATGTTAACAATAATGCATCTGAATAAAAACAATAGTTGTTATATCATAAATAAAATGAACTAATAATAATAGTAATTAAGACAATAAATATAGTAGAAGTAGAAAATGAATGTGATATAAAATATCATAAAATAAAATACTTAAGATCATATTATTATTATTTTAATAAATAAACTAAAATTAATATAAACATCAATAAATTAGGCTAAAATGTATATGAAAAATAAATATATAGATACACAAATAATAAATAAACATTAAACATCAATCAGCTATAAGCTATAATAAAAGAGTGTTGGTAAGGGTCCGAGTTACATATATATATACACTGCAGAGAACAGGTGAGTCTTCAAGACAGATTTAAATGATTCCAGTGATGTTTTGCTGGTAACACTTGACGGCAGAACGTTCCACACTGCTGCCGCTGCGTGAGTAAATGTATATTCACCGGCCCTGCTGCGAGTTCTCTGGACAGCCAGAGCGTGGGAGTCAGCAGACCGAAGATGTCTGGCTGGCATGTAGACACGCACGAGTTTCTGCATGTAGACAGGCGAGAGGTCTCCGTGCAGCACCTTGTACGTAAGCAAAGCGATCTTGAATGTAATGCGCTGTTGAATAAGTAGCCAGTGCAGTTCGCGAGGAATAGGGGTCGCACTTTCACAACGAGCCTGTCGAGAGATAAGGCGAGCTGCGGCATTCTGGAGTCGCTGCAATCGACCGATGTTATTGGTTGAGGTACCAAACAGTAGTTGCAGTAGTCCAAACGGGATGTAATCATGGCATTGACTACCCGTTCCGTTGTCGGTTCAGTAAGGTAATGGTGAATCAACCCGATGTTGCGCAGGTGCAGCGAGCAAGTGCTGATAGTACGTGACACTTGCATAGTCATATCCAGGTGTCTATCAAGGTGGACGCCGAGATTTCTAACATGATCAGTTGCACTGATTTCATCTGTCCTGACGTGCACAAGGAGTCCACTTACGATAGCAGATGCTAATTTGGAGACAACAGGTAGAATTTCTGTTTTGGTGTCATTCATGAGCGGATAATTCCAAGTCATCCACTCCTTCACGTCATCAATACATCGCTACATCTGACGCACGGCGGCCACCAGAGAAGATGCATCCAGGTCGAAGTGACAGAACAGTTGTAGATCATCAGCATAGTTGTGATATTTTAAGTCATGTCTGTGAATGATATCACCGATCGGCTGCATGAACAGTGAAAATAATAGTGGTCCCAACACTGACTCTTGTGGCACTCCTGTTAACAGTCTTTCTTAGCCTTAAATAGCCTTCATTGGTAGTTGGGTGGTCACATGTTTCGGTGACCGGTGGCGTAGTGACCCCACTTATAGGTTTAGGCTAAATCTTGATATAGTGAAACTCTTCAGCAGGTAGTTGGGATTATAGTTAGTGTGAATGAATGGTGTGCTTGGTTAGCACGGTACAGTGCATAAGGTCTACTGTGATTACAGTAGTAATGCTGTTGTTTTATATACAGGAGACTAGTATGGACTCAGTCACAGGCCTGGCCTTGGGATGTAGAGCCCACATTTCTCTCTCTTTAACTTAATCTCTTTAATAAACGTCATTCATTTGGCCTTATTTCATCACTATTCATGACCTGTGTTGGTGCTTGCATAAATAGCCTTAAATACCTGAATGCATCCTTTTCATAGGTACAACCTTCATTTAAGCTCATGCCAACAATTAGCCATTTAGTCAACACCTAACAAATATTATGTTTGGCTAAACAAGTTGAATGACTTTTTGGGAAAAACAATCCCGAAACAAAATACCTAAAAGACTTTCTTTGATAATGAGCCCAGCTTAACAGTCAACCTGAGGAGGTAATTCTATCCCTAGGCTCCGTTTTTCCACATACACATTGAAGGTCAAAGGTCGCACTCACCTAATGTCGCCCAGATCTTTGCTTGCGACATGGTTGCCGTGGCAACCTTCCTGGCGAGAAAGTATCCGTCCACCTCAACGACCCTCATCATCATCATGGTGAGGCGGTTGAAGTCAGCGTGGACCTCCCAGCGAGAACACGATTCCTGGCAACGATTATGGGTTATTATTATTTGTTATGTATCATGATCTTTTTTAACAGCTGAAAGAAATTTTTTTTAAGTACCTATTGTAACATGACAATTTTATTTAGTTACTGATATAGTAAAACCTGTCCATAACGGTCATCGTCAGGACTGCGCAAAATGACCGTTATAGGCAGGTTGCCGTTATGAAACTTGGATACTAGGTGGAGCCACAGTATCATGGGTGGTTACGTTGACGTTCGCTAGTTGATACTCTCGTGAACAATACAAACCTAGTGTTAACAATAATATTAAATAATACACTACACACCTTGCTATATTTAATTGATGTTCCTTTATCATTTGGGCCACGTTGAAATCAATCACGCCCTCCAAGTAAAGGGGAACAGAAAAAGCTTTGATGTCCAATAGGAAACACAAGGGTGTGAACGAGTGCAAGGCAAGTGTTGACCCAGATTTGCTCAATACAATTTAAGCTACCCCAAATGGTAGGTAACAGGCCATTGTAGTATTTACCTAGGCAGTCTCTCCAGCTATGACAAGCCACCTACGTAAATATTACAACAGCCCTTGGCTTCTCTTATCAATATAATTTGAGCTACAGGCCATTGTAGTATTTACCTAGGCAGTCTCTCCAGCTATGCCAAGCCACCTAGGGCTAGGTAAATATTACAAAGGTCTGCTTCCATCTGTGGCTACATACTCATGGCTTCTCTGAGCTCACTTTTGACATCAAAATGATTCTACTCCTCTTTGCTGGAGTAAAGGAGCCGCATAGCGGCTGCAACAAGCTGATGACACCACGCGTGACTCGATTGCAATTTGATAGTCCTGCGTACACACGACGCAACACCGCCGCTATGACGATTTATTCAGGGAAATTATGGATTCCGTTTGACCTGCCTGCAAGCGGCAGGTTGACTATGAATGGTTTGGTCAAAATTAACTGATCGTTATATGCAATAGACAGGTTACCGTTATGGACAGGTAGTGGGCAGTGCAAACTAATAGGAAGTCATTCGGGACTTTCAAAAGTGACTGTTATATCCAGGTTATCGTTATGGACAGGTAGCCGCGAAGACAGGTTTTACTGTATCTGCAGCACTATTATCTTAATTTATCTATTTTTATATTTACATTTGTTACATTTTTACTATTTATATCTGAGTCTTATGTAAAACACTATGAATGTTATGGATGTGGCGCTATATAAAAATAAACATTATTATTAGAGTCACATAAGTCAGTGACAGAGTATAACCACCACAGAATCAATCATCTGAACTTTGTGCTTCTATCTATATCAACTATCTCACAGGTAAATCATGTCTTTCTTCTATTATGTCACTTGATTAAAAGTTATAACCATGTTGAGATACAGCTGTTAAGTTAACTTGAAGCTGTCTGATCTGAGGCACAGCTGTTAGTCCGAGATACAGCTGTTAAGTTAACTTGAAGCTGTCTGATCTGACGCACAGCTGTCTAGTCTGAGATACAGCTGTTAAGTTAACTTGAAGCTGTCTGATCTGAGGCACAGCTGTTAGTCTGAGATACAGCTGTTAAGTTAACTTGAAGCTGTCTGATCTGAGGCACAGCTGTTAGTCTGAGATACAGCTGTTAAGTTAACTTGAAGCTGTCTGATCTGAGGCACAGCTGTTAGTCTGAGATACAGCTGTTAAGTTAACTTGAAGCTGTCTGATCTGAGGCACAGCTGTCTAGTCTGAGATACAGCTGTTAAGTTAACTTGAAGCTGTCTGATCTGAGGCACAGCTGTTAGTCTGAGATACAGCTGTTAAGTTAACTTGAAGCTGTCTGATCTGAGGCACAGCTGTTAGTCTGAGATACAGCTGTTAAGTTAACTTGAAGCTGTCTGATCTGAGGCACAGCTGTTAGTCTGAGATACAGCTGTTAAGTTAACTTGAAGCTGTCTGATCTGAGGCACAGCTGTTAGTCTGAGATACAGATGCCTAATCTGAAGTATACCTGTCTAATCCGAGGCACAGCTGTCTAATCTGAGGTATAGCTGTCAAATCTGAGGTAGACCGGTAATTTGAGGTACAGCTGTCTAATCTGATTTACAGCTGTCTAATCTGAGGTACAGCTATCTAATCTGAGATACAGCTGTCTAATCCGAGATACAGATGTCTAATCTGAGGTACTGCTGCTTAATTCTACGTACAGCTGTCCAATCCAAAGTATAACTATCTCATCTGAGGTACACCTGCCTAAACCGAAACAGAATTAGAAAGAAAGACTAATCATTTTAATGACATATCCCATGATGCCTCACTCACAACTTCAGCCATGTCGTCACCATAGGTGTTTGGGTTGTCTTCGGGGGAGCCCTTTGGGAAGGTCGCGAACTGAGAAGGGATGTCAGACCGTGGAATCACCCTCTTCACAAAACTAATCAGCTCAACAAGCGTCTGCTGATTGGCTATGAATGAAAGAGGGCAAAATGAGCATATATGTGTACATAACTCACAATGTAATCACGATTAAGTTCACAACCTAGCCATGATGTCAGTCACAATGTAGCCATGTTTACAACCACAATCTTATCATAATCAAAGCTTATCACTCATATTGTGGTTGACCCACATCCTTTCTGAATTCAGTAAGTTATACAGTTTTACTTGACCAGTTCCCAGCTGGCAGTGTGTTTACTTACTTCTCATGCATTTCCAATGTGAAATGTTGGTTTGGTGGTACATTTGGATTTTAAGTAACTAGATTGATTTTGTCAACCTTGAAATAGTTTCGACATCAAGCGGGGTCAGTCTAACGAAGACAACTGAAAGCCGCTAAAACAAGAGAAAAAAGGTAAAACTGAATGTGAACAATTTTAGAAGAATTCTGACTCGAGACTGCAATCTGCACTATATTTGGCTTAAAAAACACATCTCTACAGTCTATAAAAATTGCAGAAATTGTGGTAGTTCACTCCGAAAATGGTAGCATTGCCATTGTAGTTTATGTCACGTTCAACCTACCGATGACGTCAAGATTGTTGATCTGAACATTGGCAATATGGAGAGTTTCGCCCTCGTTTGTGTTGGTTGGACATATTGGGCTGATGATCTCTAATTCGACCTTGATGAGCGCCTCACTGTCCAGCAACTGCAGAGGGTCAACTAGACTCTGGGTCAATGGCGGTGCAGGGGGCGACTTGCCCTGCCCCATCTCTGGCAGATGTGTGTCTGAAACAATAGCAACTAGCTTATACCCACTGCCCACCCACGGAATAACAAACCAATCAATTAATTGATTACAATCTTTGTATGATTTATAAGTTTGTTATAATATAAAAAATGGAGTGAAATAATATGATTACTGAATGAAAAAACTTGTTTTGGTTTAGTGAAAATGTTTCCATTAACCATCGGTGTTTACGACATGTTCGTTAACCTCACATTACAGGAAGATGCATCGCATTAATTCTATAAAAATTGTGGGGCCGTTTAAAATATTTCCTGTGGTGATTATTATGAACAGGTGCATACATTTTTGCCAAATATGTTGTATGTTTATATCAACTGCCACTGATGGATCACATCAGTTTTGCCTCCTGGTGATCAAACCTTAGCTAGAATAGCCGCCCACAGCCAGTTATACAATTGATTGTAGATCGGTTTGGCCAGACGGACCTTGTTGCTATTCACTAAAATATATGACAGAATGTCCCAACATGTTCGGCATCCATTTATGATGGCTTACGGACCTTGTTGCTAGGCAACAGGTCATGTGATATGTGACTACTCACCACAGGAGCCTGGTATAGAGTTCGTGAGAGTCTGTAGAGCGCTGGACACTGCTGACTGGATGGAGATGAGGCTGGTGGACATTGACGTTCCCACGGGTTTGACGAGCTCCCCCGGGGATGCAGGGTAGAGGGGAGACTGTGGGGAGGAGGGGGAGTTGGGCTCTGAGTCCCGCAGACTCCCGCTCTGGGTGTCAAGGCTACAAGGGAGAAACACAGGGATCGTGTCAAGAATCAGACCTGACAACATTCTTGTGGGTACAACCCGCTATACACCTTGGTGTCATGTGACAACCACAAACAGTGTCACATGATAACAGAGGGGACTGTTTCATCAACATTCTCATGAGCTCATGAGTCAAATTCTTCACTTTAAAACTTCATTTTGCTCCTTAACAATGACCTTGTACACCGAAAACTGTTAACACCAGAACGAGCCACCAAGTCACTTTTGTCAGTGTATCACGGAAAGTGTTATCTATTTTTGAAAAAGCTCCTTAAATACAGCGATGGATTCTGTTTAATGATGGATTTTCCTTCTGAGCTCCTTATCTTCATGAAACGGTCCCCTGATGCTGAAGAAGGGATCACAAAGATCTTGGCAGCTTTGTTGAGCTAAAATTTTGGATTCCGACATGTATCTATATCTTGTTTTCATAATGTCAACTTTCTTGTTGTTTTGAACTTAATGAATCTGTTAACAACTATTTTATTATGATAAAACAAAGAAAATATATTTTGTAAACTGCACTAAACAAAACAACAGAAACACAAAAAAATGTAATTTGTAATCGACACTGTCTTATTAAACTGAATCTACTTTTGATCATCACTAAAAAGTGTAACTTAAGTTACTTCAAAGCTCTATCAGCAGCCTTTGTCAGGAACTGAATCGTTTGATTTAAATGATTTAGTGTTAGCCATATGGTGTGTTAACTATTTCAGTACGACAGGTCACTACACCAGCCGCGCGGAGTGTGACGTTTCAGTACGACAGGCCGGTGAGGCGGCATTGACGATGTCAGCTATTCAAATAGTTTTTACACATAATTATCCACTACGTGGAGCCACTTGTTGTGTACGGTTGTCATGGCGAATAAATTACCTATTCAGCAGTGGTTATCATGGATTATCGCTCAATCATAGTTTACGGAGATTTTCGCAGTTTTTAATGATGGATGATCAAAATCTGTGGTGGCCACAATGGCGGATGGCTTTACTTCAACTAGTGATTTACCACTGTACATTTTGGACACATTATTTAATAGTTTTAGCGAAGAATCTTTGTCGGATGTTCATGATTGACACATTGATGATGTCAGCGAACATAGCGACAGAGTCGGAGACAAAAGAAACGGACAACAAAAATTTTGAAATCTTGGCGGCCATTTTGGATTGCTGGTTACCATAATAACGGAATGTAAAATGATATGGCTCATTTTACTCGCTGATTATCATACTTTCTGAAAATGTATAACATTCCTATTCATAAAATGCATTTTTGTTGCTCAAATCTTGACTTGAAGTGAAGTAGACCATTGTCTTGTTATTCACTGGGAATGCAGTATTCAGTGGACACAGCTGGTCAGGGCTGTAGTATTGAAATGGCTAAAAATTGTCAGAGTGAGGCCATAATAATAATAAAATGTTAACGTCTATTGCGCATATATCCTTGGAGACCAAGCTCAAAGGCGTATCCAAACAAATGACATCCTAAGAACACCACTGTTGCCAATTGAATGTCACTCACCATATGTTCTTGTGGGATGCGATCAACAACTCGTAGTCAGGTCCGAAGGTCTGCATTGCATCGGCCACCAGAAGGCTGTGAACGGTGAAACTGAGCGACATATCGTACAAGCGCTTCGTGAAGTTGGCCTTGACCCCTCCTATGTGGACCTCGGCAACACTACGACCTGGAGAAGATCAGGAAGAACAGGTAAAGGCAGGTAAAGGTAAGTTCTTGCACGTGATGTTCCATAACTTTTGTGATACTGGCATAAGTGTTTACCTTATAGTGTTAACTTTCAACATCCACATTATCTTCCTTCACAAATAATCCAAAAGTAATCAAATACATGCGTGTATGATCCCACACATTAATACCCAATAGATATTTGAGTCAAAATTACCTTGTTTCTCAAAACTTCACTTTTAAATCTCGGCGGTTATCATGTCAGTTGATTTCTTTACTTTTTTCTTCAAACTATAATGACGTTTCCGTAGAAACGATGACGTCAGTTTCATGCCAGCGCAGATGTCCGCAAGTGTACATTCGCTCGCCATGAACGCATATCATATAGTCTGGTTATTCTGATACCAGTATCTTGTTTTATGAAGATTACATAATTGCATCGCGATGTTAAATAACCAATGCTGGCGGTAGTTTTCTTGTTGTGTGACCGTTCCACGCTCGACAACTCCGCCATTTGTCAGTAACCCGGAGTGACCAATCAGGTGTCACCAAAACATAGACAAGCACGTGGGGCCTTAGGCCAGTCATAAACATGAAGTCGTTCGACATTTAGTCATTACAAATACAGATTGCAGGGCCTAGTTGGCAGGGAAACACTGGGATATCTCAAAAACAGATGGCTCAGTCAATTTGCATTAAAATAAACGGCTTGCCAATGAAAACAAACTGTCACATTTTATGATAAACCCACCTATCTGGTGACATGTCTGTTATCAATAACAACCAGGAAGCATTACTTAATGTAATTTTTTTTTAACTGTACTATTTACGAAGCTATAACTTGGCCTGCAAGCTAAAAACATGTAAATTTTTCTTTCAGGGAATTTCTTAAAATGAAATAAAATGCCATTTTGTGCCGATTTTTGACATATTTTTAATTGTCTTTAAAAGCATGAAAATGTCACTAAACAACCTAGAAACTTTATTATTTTTGGACTCGAATATTGCTTGATGTCTTTGGCAGAGTCTGATAAAAAATCATTAGTCTATCTTCAAAACTTTTATTATAAATGATTAATTCAAAACAAGCATGACTTTGCCACCTGAATACATATTTTGCTGTGGCAGGTCGCATATAACACGGTATCCAGTCGTTATGACTGCTCAATGCACTTTACACTTTACTCCTTGACAGACCTGTTCAATCAAAAACCATCTCAACTTCTCTGGGAAACATTCAGCTACATTGCAATTACTGCATGAAGACTATTCGTACACAAATATCCACCACTGTCTGTAGCCAGGTACTCATTCATACAGCTGAGTGAACAGGAACAATGTGAAGTGGATGAACTTATCCAAGGTTCAAGTCGATTCAAACCCAAAATCTTTCAACCGAGAGTCCAACATTCTGACCGCTATGCCATTGCAGAAATGCATGCTGCAAAATTCAGTTATTCGGATCAAACAATAAAATTGGTAAAATAGTACATGAAGGAATGTTATTCGTTTTTTAAATCTCGTTTCATTTGGACAGCAATGTGAAGACAATTGATCAAGAAACGTACCTCTACTCTGTAGCTGCAGTGACATCTGGTGGATGCCGAACTGCATAAGAACGAGGCGTGACTCAGCAACTAGTCGACTCCTCTGTTGATCCTCTGCTGTTGCTTCCGGGATACTGGAAACAACAATAACATGACCACCATTACATCACTGCCGACTTCAGGGATACTGGAAACAACAATAACATGACCACCGTTACATCACTGCAGACTTCAGGGATACTGGAAACAACAATAATATGACCACCGTTACATCACTGCAGACTTCAGGGATACTGGAAACAACAATAACATGAACACCGTTACATCACTGCTGACTTCAGGGATACTGGAAACAACAATAACATGACCACCGTTACATCACTGCTGACTTCAGGGATACTGGAAACAGCAATAACATGACCACCGTTACATCACTGCTGACTTCAGGGATACTGGAAACAACAATAACATGACCACCGTTACATCACTGCAGACTTCAGGGATACTGGAAACAACAATAACATGACCACCGTTACATCACTGCAGACTTCAGGGATACTGGAAACAACAATAACATGAACACCGTTACATCACTGCAGACTTCAGGGATACTGGAAACAACAATAACATGAACACTGTTACATCACTGCAGACTTCAGGGATACTGGAAACAACAATAACATGAACACTGTTACATCACTGCAGACTTCAGGGATACTGGAAACAACAATAACATGACCACCGTTACATCACTGCAGACTTCAGGGATACTGGAAACAACAATAACATGACCACCATTACATCACTGCAGACTTCAGGGATACTGGAAACAACAATAACATGACCACCATTATATCACTGCCGACTTCAGGGATACTGGAAACAACAATAATATGACCACCGTTACATCACTGCTGACTTCAGGGATACTGGAAACAACAATAACATGACCACCGTTACATCACTGCTGACTTCAGGGATACTGGAAACAACAATAACATGACCACCGTTACATCACTGCAGACTTCAGGGATACTGGAAACAACAATAACATGAACACTGTTACATCACTGCGGACATCAGTTTCATAGACATTCATGCATCAAGAGCACATTTTTATGAAGTCTCAACTTTTTATTAGTAATTTTAATATTATTTATCTATCATGACAAATATTATTCACACTTTTGTATCTTATTATTATCAGTGTTTCTAAGGGTTGTTTTTCTATTTATTTAATTATTTATATATTTTTATATTAGCTATATTCTACAGTGCTTTGATCTGCTAAGCAGGATGTAGTGTTAAGTAAATATGGCATTACTGATTATGTTACTGTTTGCATCAGTTTTCAGTCCACACTTCCAAGTATAGCATGAATGGATTGGCCGTCATATGGGGAAAATAAATAAGTACAGTGGTGCCCCCAACTGACACTACTAGGAATACTACTTAGAATCATGCTGCATGTGGGTAATGTTACATTAAAAATGCACAACAAAATTGCAATTGAGCATAATCATGACTACGATGACTTTGGCAATGCCTTTTTGACAAAAGCAACCGAACAAAACTACGAATACTAAAAAATTGTACTCGACTACATGCGATTACGATTCGTCCTGTCGTTGCCCCACACCAACCTGGTTATGCTCTTGCTGCACGCGCGGTAGAGGGAGCCAATGTCGAGGGTGCTGTCAGAGGTCACGGTGCTGTCCTTCACCCTTGACCTCATGCTCTTCTGTGAGGTCGACACATGGACCTCGGATGAGGCGGGGCTCACCTCTGACGTCAGGAGGTTGATGCATGTATGGAGGGCTCGGATCTAAGAGGTCCATGCAATACAAGAAAACATCTATCAGATGCGAGTGAATAAAACAGACAGCTAGTCGCGTTTCAATTTACAATCTACAGTAGTCCCTCTCTTCAGCGGACACATCTGTATCCAAGCATAAGTGTCCCGACATGGCAGGTGTCCGCTCATCGGAGGGACAGGCATCTTAGTGCCAAAGTTCAGAACAGTACAACCGACGGATGGTAAAGGGGTGGCAATATGTCAACGCATTGACTGATAGGAATTAAGCACTATATCTATATATGTTTATTATTACTGTGATGTATTAAAAAATAAACAGTTGATCATGAAGTCATATCGCCGCCCGGCACCATCCGCCCGACTCCCTCTGTCGATCTGAGATTTTCCTCAACCGCGCACTGGTCATTCACTCACTGCCAGTAGCCTACGCAACGGTATCTGCCCTGCGATGCAGTAGAATTTGCTGTGCGTATGGCAGCATTCAACCACAAATTTTGAACAAAACATCTCCGTTACAACATTTTATAAATCAGTATTCTCGAACAATTTATATATTCTTTAGCTAAAATACTTCGTAAGTAATTCGCAAGTTGACGATTTCAGATGCCCCCTACCGACTAAAATAATAACCTGGAAATGATCAAGCGAATATTTAAATCAGTTGCTACATGCAGCATGAACGGTAATTAAATATTAAAAACAGTAATGGGTACAATCGTTAATGGTCTCACTTAATTTTTCATCCAATTTCGAAAGATTCATTAATGCACAAATCGTGCATCACGTGATAATGCATTCCATCGTTTCATACGCTGGCAACCAGTTCATCTTTTCCAGGCACTGGTAATATTTGCCGTTTGGCGTAGCGCAGCATAATTTGATGAAGCTTGTTTATTATTTCACCTCAGTTTAGGCTTAATGTTGGGCTACATTGAAAACAATTGAGGTGAACCTTTTATACATCATATTTGTGAATCTTAATTGCAATTTACAAGATGAAATGGGGACACCAAGCCAATGCCCTGACTGGGGCTGGAGGTGCGAACAGGGAAGCCATCCTGGCATCACTGGTGACAAATGTGATTGATAACAGCACAAAATTAACAATACCTTCCTCCACATTCACTCTGCCTAAAGTTTACAGAGCGTAATCAAAGGAACTCTAAGTAGTTTGGACAAACACAATGGTTACAGCAAGGAAGACAAGCTCGTTGTTACCGGTACATGTGTACTTGGTGTTACCATTGACACACACCGATCTGTATGTCCGCCATTTTCTAAACAAATTCGGCAAAAAATCTTCGAATTAATGAATACTGTCCGTCTTAGGAGGGACATATAACCAAAATATCCTGTCCGCTGTCCGCGTACACGAAGTGTCCCCTCATCAGAGGGACATTAACATGGCAAAATGGTCCGTACATTGATAAACTGTCCTCTTGTCAGAGGGTCCGCTGAAGAGAGGGCCTACTGTAGTTATTATTAAAGCAACAATCTTGTTATTATTAAAGTTGTAATCTTGCTGTGATTAAAGACCCCATATAGCTGTTATTATTGAAGGAACAATGTACTTGTTATTATTAAAACTGCAATCTTGTTGTTACTAAAGTAACAATCTAGTTATTACTAAAACGACAATCTAGGTATTATTAAAGTTTTGCTCAAGCTACTATTAAAGTTGCATTCTAGTCATGATTAAAGCCACAATCTCATCGTGATTAAAGTCGCAATCTAGTTATTTTAAATCCACAATCTAGTTATTATTAAAGTCACAATCTACCCACACTTAAAGTCACAATATAATTATTATTAGTCACAATTCAGTCGTTTAAAGTGCTTGCCTTTTGTTCATTGACGTTCAGCACGAGACTTTGAACTGTGCCAGATAGTGTGCTTTTTGGCCACTTGGGATCACATGTGTGCAACAGCCTCCTACAAGTGAATATCACAATGACATATGTCAATGTGCAAGAGAAATCATGGGGGAAAGGGGAATTTACAACACCTGGGAATGTTCTTTTGATTAGAGATAGGGTCTGATAGACAAGCCTACACTACTTGAATGCAACTTCCTTCACATAAATGGTAGAACAAGATATTAGAATATTTTATTTTATATCATGCCAAACCCAAGACTGTTTGCAGTATATCAAATATAAATAAGATAAAGTCACAATCTATAGAGCATGCATCTATAGGAATAATATTTTTCCAGAATTTCGAGATAAAAATATATTTAAATACTTTATTGCAAAATAATCAATAAATAATTTAATTAGTCAATCACACACATTATTCAATAATGCCGTACACTCTTTAAGATTGAAATCTTGTGCAAAAACATAATATTTGTTGGCGTGATGGGTATGCAATTATGTAAACACTGGCACCAGAATCATGGGTCAAGATCAATGAAGTTTTCAACATGTTAAGTACATAACGAGGTCTTACCGCTCGAGCTGCAGTGAGATGGTGAACTTGTTAACAATGTGCAGTGGACTGGTACCCTTGAGATGTGCGTACTTCCAGTGCTCTCTCCCTCCCTTCCCCACCATCATCTGTACGTCACACAGGTTCAGGGTGTACCTACAACAACGACCATCATCTGTACGTCACACAGGTTCAGGGTGTACCTACAACAACAACCATCATCTGTACATCACACAGGTTCAGGGTGTACCTACAACAACGACCATCATCTGTACGTCACACAGGTTCAGGGTGTACCTACAACAACGACCATCATCTGTACGTCACACAGGTTCAGGGTGTACCTACAACAACGACCATCATCTGTACGTCACACAGGTTCAGGGTGTACCTACAACAACGACCATCATCTGTACGTCACACAGGTTCAGGGTGTACCTACAACAACGGCCATCATCTGTACATCACACAGGTTCAGGGTGTACCTACAACAACGGCCATCATCTGTACGTCACACAGGTTCAGGGTGTACCTACAACAACGACCATCATCTGTACGTCACACAGGTTCAGGGTGTACCTACAACAACGACCATCATCTGTACGTCACACAGGTTCAGGGTGTACCTACAACAACGACCATCATCTGTACGTCACACAGGTTCAGGGTGTACCTACAACAACGACCATCATCTGTACGTCACACAGGTTCAGGGTGTACCTACAACAACGACCATCATCTGTACGTCACACAGGTTCAGGGTGTACCTACAACAACGACCATCATCTGTACGTCACACAGGTTCAGGGTGTACCTACAACAACGGCCATCATCTGTACATCACACAGGTTCAGGGTGTACCTACAACAACGGCCATCATCTGTACGTCACACAGGTTCATGGTGTACCTACAACAACGACCATCATCTGTACGTCACACAGGTTCAGGGTGTACCTACAACAACGACCATCATCTGTACGTCACACAGGTTCAGGGTGTACCTACAACAACGACCATCATCTGTACGTCACACAGGTTCAGGGTGTACCTACAACAACGACCATCATCTGTACGTCACACAGGTTCAGGGTGTACCTACAACAACGACCATCATCTGTACGTCACACAGGTTCAGGGTGTACCTACAACAACGACCATCATCTGTACGTCACACAGGTTCAGGGTGTACCTACAACAACGACCATCATCTGTACGTCACACAGGTTCAGGGTGTACCTACAAGAACGACCATCATCTGTACTTCACACAGGTTCAGGGTGTACCTACAACAACGACCATCGTCTGTACATCACACAGGTTCAGGGTGTATCTACAACAACAACCATCGTCTGTACATCACACAGGTTCAGGGTGTACCTACAACAACAACCATCGTCTGTACGTCACACAGGTTCAGGGTGAACCTACAACAACAACCATCATCTGTACGTCACACAGGTTCAGGGTGTACCTACAACAACAACCATCGTCTGTACGTCACACAGGTTCAGGGTGTACCTACAACAACAACCATCGTCTGTACGTCACACAGGTTCAGGGTGAACCTACAACAACAACCATCATCTGTTCGTCACACAGGTTCAGGGTGTACCTACAACAACAACCATCATCTGTATGTCACACAGGTTCAGGGTGTACCTACAACAACAACCATCGTCTGTACGTCACACAGGTTCAGGGTGTACCTACAACAACAACCATCGTCTGTATGTCACACAGGTTCAGGGTGTACCTACAACAACAACCATCATCTGTACATCACACAGGTTCAGGATGTACCTACAACAACAACAGCCATTTCTTCTTCGATAAATGTAAGTTCTTATTTAATTCTGCAGGGACAGCTCAAAATGATCTACACTTAACCATTTCAGTACGACAGACCGGTTTTCTGTCTGCACTGTCTGTGACGCTTCAGTACGACAGGCCGGTTATCCGGAATTAACGATGTCTGCTATTCAAATCGTTTTTATTAATAATAATCCATTATGTGGAGCCACTTGCTGTGTACGGTTGTCAAGGCGAATAAATTAGCTATTCAGCAGTGGTAATCGTTTATTATCGCTCAATAACAGTTTACACTGATTTTCGCGGTTTTTAATGACGGATTATAAAAATCTGCGGTGGCCACAATATGGCGGATGGCATTACTTCAACTAGCGATTTACCACCATACGTTTTGGACAGATTATTTGATAGTGTTAGCGAAGAATCTTTGTCGGATGTTGACGATCGACGTAAAAACGATGTCTGCGAACTTAGTATACAACCGAGTTCGGCAACTACAAAACATTGAAATGTTGGCGGCCATCTTGGGTTGTTGGTTACCATGACGACGGAATGTAAAATGATATGGCTCATTTTATTCGCTGATTATACTTTCCGAAAATATATAACATTCCTATTCATAAAATGCAGCTTTGTTGCTCAAATCTAGACTTGAAGTGAGGTAGTCCTTTATCTTGCATATTCACTGGGAATAAAGTATTCAGTGGTCACAGCTGGTCAGGGCTGTAGTACCGAAATGGTTAATATGTGGTAGATCTGTAAATTTAATTTGGACACAGCTTTAGCAGATACGCTGAAAAATGCTTGATAATTGTCAAATGTCACAAATAAGAAAATGAATTAAAGTAGGAAGCTATGTGACGGGCTGCACAGTTCAGACCGTAACATTTAACAAACTGTTTTTGGATTGAACGGTGTGTCATTTGAAATGCATACACCTAACTTTTATGTCACCTGTCTCAAAACTGGAATTCTTCAGGTGGTTCATTTCAAACACCTGTAACTTCGCCACAACTTGACTTACACTGATGATACTGGATCATTGTAAAGCTGAAATCTTGCCCTTTTCATTCAGAGAAAAACTTTTGCTGTGGCCCACATTTCAGCCCGAGAGGACTGTCTCATCTAATCAGGGGGAGGGGGGACTCCTCAGAGATATTTGTTTAATTGTAGACGACATATGGTGTATATAGAAAATCTTAACATTTCCAATAAAAAAAAAAGCACACGGACTCATGCACACATTGTCATAGTACTAACTCACTTGTTAATGATATTTTCTGGGCTGAACCCGAGTTGGCTGACGGGCAGCTTTCTCCTTAGCCAGCTTTGTCAAAACAGCCCGTTGATGGGCCATTCTAGTTTTCTTCGTTACCAGCTCAATTGCTTCCTTAGCTTTGTACTTGGTGGCTGCCTTCGTCTTTGACATGTTCAGCTCAGTTTTCTTCTCCTCCTTCATCTTTCCTTCCTCGGCAAGATGGATGGAGTACATTTTGTGTGCACCCCTCGTGTTGTGAACGGGGCGACCAGTCCTGTTTGTGGAAGTCCTGTATAGCAGTCTTGTTGTTTGCCATGACAGCATGAGTGAGTACTTCACTGTCTGGATAGTGTTGAATGTACTAACATTCTTTCTGGCAGTGGCAGTATTCATGATGCTAGACATGTGACTAAAACACCCTTCCACTTGAGGACCATGAAAGCAGCTCATCATTGCAGCCACCAGCTTTGACAAGGCTGGGAACTTGCCAGTAGAGAATATGGTAGCCCACCATGAGTTCAATCTGGAACTTGTGGGTGCTTGTGGAAGTGTGTTGTCTACATGGAATCAGCGAACTTCCATACGATACGCCCTCTGTTTAGGTTCTAATAGAACATTGGTGACCAGCGTGGGCAGTGCCAGCGTGTGTACTTCCATGCCTTCGGTTCCTCTCTGACTGCAGTGTAGCCTGTAGGATCCAATCCGCATAGTTGACATCGGCCTCGCACCACAAACAGTAGGCTTTCCCTGGTGCTGATAATTTACTGATGAATATATCCAACATAGTGTCTCCAGGCGATCTCTCCAGCCACACCCAATTCCACTTATTCTTGACACTTTTGTCAATGTCCTTCACGCAACATTTGTGTTGCTGTACAACAAATCGTCGATTAGCCATTGTGTTCGAAAATTATCGACATCTCCACAAAATATATTGTCGTTTCCTATTGGTCCACTGCTTTTGTGTGCGCACTTCGAAAGCGCTGAAGCGAACAGCCAACAGAACTACGGGTTTTACTTCGCAGATTCACGGGTTCGGTTGGGTCGGTTCTGTCTCTAATTGCCAGGCAGCGTCATTAACACCTGGCGACACCCGGTGGATAGATGGTTAACTCAACCCGCAGATAGATCGTCAGTGAATTGTCCAGAATTTTATATGCCCTACCCCCCAACATTTTTTTTTCTCCCCAGATTTACACGATTCACAAAAGTGATCTTTGGAGCAGTATAAAAACCGGAATTCCGGCAAAAACCAGAAATTTCTCATCCCTGCCTTTTACAGGATGCTCATAACTGCACACTGCCAAAATGTGCCTTAAGGTTTGAAACGTCACATGTCACATAAATAAAAAGTAAGGTTTTATACAGCACAGTATCCAGTCCTTATGACTGCTCAAAGCACATTAAACTTTACTCCCTGGCAGACCTGTTCAATCGAACACGATTTCAACTTATTTGGGAAGCATTCAGCCACATTGCAATTAATGCACAAAGACTATCCGTACACAAATATCCACCACCAGGTACTCATTCATTCAGCTGGGTGGACTGGAGCAATGTAGAGTGAACGAATTGCCCAAGGTATGACACGGCAGCACAGTATTTGAACACGGGTTCTCTCGATTGAGTCCGATGATCTGGCCACTGCGCCACTCCGCCACTGAGTGGAATCAACTATTGCTGAGTTGCATCAACACCTGCAGGTGCAGGCACTCGACTTACTTGTCGTAGATCTTATCGTAGAGGTCGTTCTCTGAGAGTTCCGCTGACTTGAGCAGGTATGACATGTCTGACGAGTCGTCGTCCTCAACGTCTGACGACAATGTCGGGGGTGAAGAACATGGGGTAACAAAGTCATCTAAAACAAAATAAATAAAAATTAATTTTCAATGTCACATGACCACTACAATTGTATCTACGTATTGATACACTGACGTTGGAGTGTTGTAAACTTGTTTAAAGGGACTTCCCCTTTCTGAGAGAGTTTTGTGATCTCCAGATGGTGCCACCATAATGGTGATAATTGATTCCCTTCGTTGACTGCTCCGTAAGCTAGCATTACACTTGTAGTTTACATTTACTCCTTACTGATATTATGCTAACGTTAACCCATTATCAATCAAGATAAAATGTTCATGTAAAACAGCTTATAATTACAAATACTCCCAGATGTACCCTACACACACACAACATGAATACAAAACTGCTGTATATCTATCAGCTGTGTACAATTTTTTGACACTTTCTCTAAATCATATACATAAATTACTCCACAACAAACAACTACAAAAAACGGTTTATTACAATTACAGCATCGCCATCTGGTGGTATTTAATTTGATGAAGACAGCCGAAACGCAACTGAAGTAAAAATTGCAAATTTCTGCGAAATATGGAATACAAATTTAATGAACAACTACACCATCTGGTGTGTGTTACCGTCAGTGTCATCCGAGGGTTCCCGACTGGGTCGGAACTGAGGGTCGATGCCGGCCGCCTTGTTGCGGAAATGGAGATGACCGAGGTCAAAGACAACCATCATGGTGCGGGGGTCGGTGAAGTTCTCGGCCAAGATGAACTGAGGCGCAGAGATGTCTAGTTCACAGTCCCACCGCTTGGCGCGCACCTGCCGGGTGAGAAATGTAGACATGGTAAAGCAGCAGAAAGAACAAGCATTCTAATATCAAAGCGCGCAAATCTGTTACTGTTTTGTGGACAGAGGTCTACATCTGGGTACAGAAGTTGGTGGTTGGCTGGAACTACAAATCTGTAAAGTCAGCAGCCGTGCCCAAAAGTTGGTGATCCACACAACAAAATGTAAACTGCACAACATAAGAACTTACCATTAAACAACATTTGCACTGTCCATTGAGGAAGTAAGACTTTAAATATTTTCTGAAATTATGACAGTTATTAGCCCAACTGAGATCTGGTAGCCTATTAAATCAAACTAAATATAACTGAGTGAATGTAATAGTTTACAACAATGTAAGTGTATTTTAATAAATAAAATGCAAGCAGTGATGTGATTTGAGGTCACTAGAATCTGGTGTATCAAATTTGGTATATTGTAGAGAGACGAACCTGTTCGTTTCCCTCAAGAAACTGGTCGAGAGTCTCTTTGATCTCCGCCTGGGTCTGTTTCTTCAGCTCCTGGTAGTGCAGCTTTGCCACCTCTGGACAACAAATAAAGCACGGATTAGTATAAGTTGAATGGATTACACTCTGTCACATCAATACAGTCATGAGACTGAATAGATTATATTCTGTCACATCAATACAGTCGTGAGACTGAATGGATTATATTCTGTCATATCAATACAGTCATGAGACTGAATAGATTATATTCTGTCACATCAATACAGTCATTAGCCTGAATGGATTATATTCAGTCACATCAATACAGTCATGAGACTGAACAGATTATATTCTATCACATCAATACAGTCATGAGACTGAATAGATTATATTCTGTCACATCAATACAATCGTGAGACTAAATGGATTATATTCTGTCACATCAATAGAGTCGTGAGACAGAATGGATTATATTCTGTCACATCAATACAGTCGTGAGACTGAATGGATTATATTCTGTCACATCAAGAAAGGATTATATTCTGTCACATCAATATAGTCGTGAGACTGAATGGATTATATTCTGTCACATCAATAGAGTCGTGAGACTAAATGGATTATATTCTGTCACATCAATACAGTCCTGAGACTGAATGGATTATATTCTGCCACATCGATATAGTTGTGAGACTGAATGGATTATATTCTGTCACATCAATACAGTCGTGAGACTAAATGGATTATATTCTGTCACATCAATATAGTCGTGAGACAGAATGGATTATATTCTGTCACATCAATACAGTCGTGAGACTGAATGGATTATATTCTGTCACATCAATACAGTCGTGAGACTAAATGGATTATATTCTGTCACATCAATATAGTCGTGAGACAGAATGGATTATATTCTGTCACATCAATACAATCGTGAGACTAAATGGATTATATTCTGTCACATCAATAGAGTCGTGAGACAGAATGGATTATATTCTGTCACATCAATACAGTCGTGAGACTGAATGGATTATATTCTGTCACATCAAGAAAGGATTATATTCTGTCACATCAATATAGTCGTGAGACTGAATGGATTATATTCTGTCACATCAATATAGACCTGAGACTGAATGGATTATATTCTGTCACATCAATACAGTCCTGAGACTGAATGGATTATATTCTGCCACATCGATATAGTTGTGAGACTGAATGGATTATATTCTGTCACATCAATACAGTCGTGAGACTAAATGGATTATATTCTGTCACATCAATATAGTCGTGAGACAGAATGGATTATATTCTGTCACATCAATACAGTCGTGAGACTGAATGGATTATATTCTGTCACATCAATACAGTCGTGAGACTGAATGGATTATATTCTGCCACATCGATATAGTCGTGAGACTGAATGGATTATATTCTGTCACATCAATATAGTCGTGAGACTGAATGGATTATATTCTGTCACATCAATATAGTCCTGAGACTGAATGGATTATATTCTGTCACATCAATACAGTCCTGAGACTGAATGGATTATATTCTGCCACATCGATATAGTTGTGAGACTGAATGGATTATATTCTGTCACATCAATACAGTCGTGAGACTAAATGGATTATATTCTGTCACATCAATATAGTCGTGAGACAGAATGGATTATATTCTGTCACATCAATACAGTCGTGAGACTGAATGGATTATATTCTGTCACATCAATACAGTCGTGAGACTGAATGGATTATATTCTGCCACATCGATATAGTCGTGAGACTGAATGGATTATATTCTGTCACATCAATATAGTCGTGAGACTGAATGGATTATATTCTGTCACATCAATATAGTCCTGAGACTGAATGGATTATATTCTGTCACATCAATACAGTCCTGAGACTGAATGGATTATATTCTGCCACATCGATATAGTTGTGAGACTGAATGGATTATATTCTGTCACATCAATATAGTCGTGAGATTCACTGGTTAGTGAGCATACGTGTGTGTCATGCGTTTGTGAGTGAGGGTGTGTGTTTTTATTATGTGTTTGTGTGTGCAGGCATTCATGCGTATGTGTATCTGTGTGTGTGTGTGTGCATGCATGCATGTGTGCATATGTGTGTGTGCACATTACACTGCAACATGACACATCCCTATTAACACATATCCCCTCCATTTATTGAGGACATAGACTTATTGTGACATTTTACCCACATCAACCACCCCAACATATAGACCTGTGATTACACCAAGTTTCCCACCTGCTAGGTCACGGTTGCGCAGACCATGGCGATGTTGGATCGCGAAGAAGTCCATCACCCGTTTGATGGCCGCGGGGTTGCACACAATGTCCAGCGGCTTCGTCTTCACCGCCAGTCTGAGAGTGGAAGGTGAGATTGATTGACTGATTGTTTATAGTATATTAAACACAACATTTGTAAAAACATGGAAATATTTTTAGAAAGCAATCTCATTCATTTTTTCAGTTACATTCGTATATTCAACAGTTCCGTTTTACCTGTGTGCATGGTAATTATTAATAAATAAGTGCTTAATTATTGTTTTGAGTATTTAAACTGTAGCTTAACTAGTTATTTTTCATCATAGGAGTTCCATAATTTAACTCTATATACGGATATACACATAGATTTCAAAGTTGTGCGAGCATACACGTGTTTCATTTTTTTACTTTGACGTGTCAAATGCTTTGAATCATGGTTAGTAGCAAAGAATTCTTGAAGGTTATACGGCAACATCTTATTTTTAGCCTTGAACATTACAATAGAAATTCTAAATTTTATTATGTCAGGCAGTTTAAGTATACCTAAAACACAGAATAATGTATTAGTATGACATAAAATAGTTTAATTGCAAATTAGCCCGATTACTTGCTTCTGTAAAATTAAAATAAACACTGTGAACAATAGTTTTATAAGTGCTGCCCCAGACTTGACAGCAGTATGATATATAAGGGAGAAATAGTGCACAATATAATATAAACAGTGAATTTTTGTCAAGTATGTATCTTGGCAATAATTTTGGACACTTTGGATTTATCATGCTTATGTGCTCCTTCCAGTTGAGCTTATGATCGATCAAGACTCCTAAAAACTTACTAACATATACTCTACCTATACCCTTATTGTCAATTTTTATATCGATATTTGAATTAATGCAATAGTTTGTGAACAGCATATAGTTTGTTTTAGCTACATTTGAAAACAATCTATTTACCGAAAACCACATATGTAGTTTTTATAACTCAATGGTTATATCCTTGCTGAGCTGCACCGGGTCCTTTCCGGAACAAAACATATTAGTATCATCAGCAAACAGTGTAAATTTTAGTATTGATGAAATATTATAAATATTATTTATATATATAATAAAAAGAGTTTTGGGCCCAGTATTGAGCCCTGGGGTGCTCCACATGTAACTTTTAGTAACTCAGAGTTATAGTCATCAATACTAATATACCGTAGTATTGTAGATGATTACAGGTACGCAAAATTGGTGCACACCGGTGCAGCAGGTGTAAGACAATGACGAGGCATTACATTAATACCAACAATAGCTAATAGCAACAACAATAATCACGACCAGCCCACTTACATAACATTTCATGTGGAGACACCCTGTCTAGTACGACCAATACTTTGTTACGTCAAACTTTTACCTACGGGATCAGAACACGAAGCAACGTCACAAAAGTGTATTGAATGAGAACACCCACTTGTAGTCTGCCTTGCTGTGGAAGGGGTTCTGCTCATACATCAGGGTGAACAGGTCCGCTGTCTGCCCTGCCCCTCCAGTCAACACGTCCCCATACTGGGTGTAGCTTAGGTGGTCCTCATTTGGGCTGCCCGTGGTGAAGAAGTGCTGGCTGCCCAATGTTGTCCGATCCTGCACGGGCAAGGAGGTAGGCGATGAACATGGCAAAGGATTTGGTGAAAAATGATGAACATTGAGCTTTCAAGTATATTGTAATTCTTGATGTGTGGTGAGTTGACTGCATCAGGTATAACAGCCAGATATGACAGTCAGACATGGATCAATCAATCAATTCACTTTACTGTCCTAGAAAGATTTTTGTCTTACAGCTCTTGATCTTATAAATCTCATAAAATATAATGTGAAAGACATACATGTTAGATGTGTATATACACGTATGTAAAGTATACATTTAATCAAAGCAGAGCACAGTTATCAATATCACTGGTTCAACATTCTGATTCCGTAGGCACAAAGCTGTTGTTGTACCAAACTTTCTTGCATTTCAAGCACCGATACCTCCTACCAGATGTAAGAATATCAAAGTAAGAGTGGAGCGGGTGGTCCGAGTCAGCAGCGACAACAAGAGCTTTTTGCAAAGTTGCACGGTCAATCATTTCGGACAGCACTGGAGCAGGTAAACCAATGATCTTGGCGGCAGTGTGTGAGATTTTTAGAAGCCTGTTTCGGTTGCTCACCAAAAGAGCAGAGTAATAACAAATACTGCAATAAGTTAAGAAAGGCTCAATTATACTGCGGTAGAGAAGGAGAAGAAGTTTTGGGTCAACATTGAAAGCGCACAACATGCGAAGAACGTGCAGTCGCTGTATATGGACAGATAGAGAGGAATACAGGGAGAAAGACAGAGATAGAGACAGACAGACATTTAGAGACATGTAGAGAGACATGTTGAGAGACATGTAGAGACATGTAGAGACAGACACAGACAGACAGACAGACAGACAGACAGACAGACAGACAGACAGACAGACAGACAGACAGACAGACAGACAGACAGACAGAAACAGAGAGAGGCAGAGACAGACAGGCAGGGATAGGCAGACAGAAACAGAAAGGGGCAGAGACAGACAGACAGACAGACAGATAAAAACAGAGAGAGGCAGACAGACAGACACTCAGACAGACATAAACAAAGAGAGGCAGAGACAGACAGATAGACGCATAGAGACAGACAGACATACAGACAGAAACAGCCAGCCAGCCAGCCAGCTAGCCAGCCAGACAGAGACGAAGACCTACAGAGAGAAATAGAGGCTGAGATTTGGAAAAACAAACAGGCAGATGGAAAGACAGAGATGACAATAGATATATAGTCGGAGAGACTGAAAGATACTGAAAGAAACAGACACAATGCCACACATTTCCTTAACACCATCACTCACTGTTTTCACCGAGTCCGCTGTCCAACCCACCTTGATCTGTGGCGCCACCAACACGGGCATGATGGAGTTAGCGGTGATGTGGTCTCGCAGATAGAGACCTCCGACACTGATGCTGAACTTCATTCCCTTGGTGCGAGGCCGTGACTCAAACACCATGCCCACCGCGTCACATTCCAGCTCCAGAATCGTCTCAGTGCTGATGTCTGATGGGGCAACAAATTACATCAGTCCAGCTCACCGGGATCCTACACAACCTAGTTCTAAATATAAAAATATGTATATATAATATGTACATAAGTATATATATAGATACACATATATATCAGTTGAACCTCACTATTAAGGTCAGCTTCTGGACTAAGCTAAAGTGACCTGAATAGCGAGGTGACTATATTAGTGGGACTAATTTCCTATACTTTAATGTTACAAAACTAATTTGGGACTGTCTCAGGGTGACCCTAATTACGAAGTGGCTGTATTACTGAGGTGACCATAAAGTGAGGTTCCACTGTTTATATCATTGCAAGTGTAATCCATAGGTTTGTACGATATACTCACATTTCCAATATCTGATTATTATTCACAACATGCTCCTCAGTACGTAATGGTTAAACTTGATGTTGCCTCTTGATGTCAATTTGCTCTTTTAGTTTCAGAATAATTTCTCAAATAAATCTAATTTACTTACTATCAACTATGACATGCGAACACATTGGTGCAAATGTGTGTTTATGTTTCAATGTAATCACTGGACAAACTATTAATTAATTTTCATTCTGCTGAACTGCCTTTGGTAAATTAATTGCAAAAGCAGCTTTCATAATAACATCAATGTATTAACAAGATAAAACGTTATCACTATACGACATGAAATTAATGATCAAATACAACCAACGTAATAATTGCTGGGTACCTGCGCTGCTCTCATTCGAGGTGCTACTGAGCAGTTTGAGTGTTCCTTTCTCGAGGTTGAAGTTGAGATGTGCGAAGACTGTGTCCCTCTTGAGCAGCGTATTGTTCTCTGCATTGTCCTGGAGCACGTCCATGATCTCTTGCTCTGTATGATGTGGGGACAGATCATTATTAATCTGTTATACAGGGACAGATTATTATTCATTTGTTACATGAGGACAGGTAATTATTGTTTGTATCTGTCACACAGGGCATTATTTATTTCTCTGTCACATGGGGACAAATGATTATTTCTGTTATTGCTATCATATAGCTTATAGGGACATATGATTAATTATTTCTCTGTCACATGGGGACAGGTCACTATTTCTCTGTTATATGGGGACAGATCATCATTTATTTGTTACACAATGACAGATAATTATTTATTCATTTGTTACATGGGGTCAGGTCACTATTTCTCTGTTACACCAGGTCAGATCATTATTTATTTCTGTCATATGGAAACAGATCATTATTGATCTCTCTGTTACAATGCGACAGATGATTATTTATTTCTATCATATAGAGGCAGATCTTTATTTGTTTCTATCATGTAGAGACAGATCATTATTTGTTTATATCATATACAGGCAGATCATTATTTATTTCTATCATGTAGAGACAGATCATTATTTATTTCTATCATATAGAGACAGATCTTTATTTGTTTCTATCATATAGAGGCAGATCTTTATTTATTTCTATCATGTAGAGACAGATCTTTATTTGTTTCTATCATATAGAGGCAGATCATTATTTATTTCTATCATGTAGAGACAGATCATTATTTGTTTATATCATATACAGGCAGATCATTATTTATTTCTATCATATAGAGACAGATCATTATTTATTTCTATCATATACAGGCAGATCATTATTTATTTCTCTGTCACATAGGGGGAAATGCTTCCAAATATTACCAAAAACAATGGTTTTGTCTACACACAAAATGGATCCTTCTGCCAATGACACGCCCACATGTTGCCAGCCTGCCACCAAATATCAGCTTCTCACCAGCTTTACTGCTGTTACAGCAGTAAGGCTGGTGAGAAGACTACAGTAGTCTTCAAATATGCCCACTTCCCATTCATGATAATTACATTAGGGTGTAAAAATCCTCAAAATCAGCCAGAATGCTGGAATTATGGGGCGTCTTGAGCAGAGAAAATTTGGGAACCTTTGCAATCTGCAACATCATGTATGCTGGGCTTGTCGATGAGTGTTCTACTAATATAAACATGTTGTTTTCATAAAAATCTGAAGAAACATTTGCGAAAGATATCCATATTGTAACTCACATCACTAATTTGTGCCATGTTATGTAAATACTGTTAAAAAATGTTGGTTTTAGTGAAATATCTACAGTCTGCATACGAAAACACACTGCCCGCGTAAATGTTGCTAACAGCGTTAAGTGTCGGGGAGTAACAACTAATGAAAAATTGTGGATGTAACTGCCTTGAGAAGTCATGCTCAATTCTTGTAAATTATAGAGAGACTAGCAGCTAGATCTTGCGATATTTGAGGCAACGCATTTTGGAGTGTGGAAGACAATGACGCATACATGCGTGCGTGCATGTTCTACCTATCTTCCACTGAGCGTGGGCCTCCTCCCCTTCCCCTGGAGGTTTGTCCGCTGCCTTCCAGTTGGCCCAGCCAGGGAAGTAGTAACTGAAGAGTCCTGGTCGCTCCGCTATTAGCTCCGGAGTACCCACATCCTGCTCGGGTTGCTCCGAGATCGGCTTCATGCTCTCTGCTCCTTGCTCCACCTGTTGCTGTTGTCGCAGCCAGCGCCACCTGGAGGGAGTTCGCTTCGTAAGGAGGTGCAGCTGTAACAAAAGGTTGGGCAGAGATTAGTTGGTGGGTGTTTTGCTCTGGAGTGGCTGTTTATCTCCTCCGCCCTGGGTATTTTCCCCAGAGGGGGAAATGCCCTAGGGTATCTACCCTGAACCCTGGATATCTCCCTATACCCCTCCATAAAAGCTCCAGAAATAACGTACATATTTCAATGCAGCTTAAATGGTTCCTATGGAAGCAGATATGTTCCATTTGATTTTGTTTATTTATACTAATATATATACACATGTTGTATGCATTATTTTCAATTGGAAATAAATAACTGAATTGAATCACAGTTGTTTTAATATACAGAAGTAACATTTAAAATTCAGAGTTAGTCAGGATCAGCCACCACAAAACACAGGTCCTTTCACAAGGCAGTGCCCTGCCCAATGCTCCTATTGTTCAGCATGGTAACATACAGGGGGATAATATCCCGTTTGACAGCAAGTTGAGTTAGCATCCTTCCCTACCTGTTTCTCCTCTCGAGAAAATTTCTCGAGCAACACGTCTCGGAATCCTCGCATCTCCTCAAACGTCCAAGACTGCTCTACCTCCTCCATCTGGGCCTGGAAGAGGGAAAGGGTTAAACCATGACAAAGGGTTAAACAATGACAAAATGTTAGCAGGAGGGTGCATTTGCTGCTAGGATCACATAAAAAACACAAAAGATTATAAAGTCTGAATAAATGTAGTCATGTGACATAATGTGGACGAAACAATAGCGGCGTCTTCACACATTCACAACAGAGGCGCCACTTGTCACTTCCTAAAGGGCCCCGAAAATGCAGTAATGATCAACGATGACAAAAGTAACCTTGCTCCCCCCAGGCGCAATAGCTAACAGAAATAAGTAAATTTCGGTAACACTTAAATCCACAAGAACCAGAGCCGAGACAAACCAGATTCAGTCAGTATAATGTCATGAACAGGGACTGCAGAAGTTATTATCACAGCACGCGACTACCTAGGATTCTGGGGTGGAAATGCAATTCTGAACAAATATTGTTTGCTATAGTTGAATGTGAGAAGGGAAGTGGAAAGGTGCTTGCACTGTAGGCAAGTAACTGTTGCGAAAGATGGACAAAATCTGGGGTGGAAAACATGGAAAGAAGCCAAACGGGTAGTCAGAGACAGGACAAACTGGAGAAGATGCACTGCAGTGAAGAGAACAGATATGGTAAGGAAGAATAATTTCATGTGGTTTTATACAGCAGGGGAGGTGTACCTTCAGTTCATCATCCAGGTAGCGTGGGTCCAGCGCCAGGTATTCTGTGAAAGCCTCCGCGTACGTGTTGATGTCGCGTACGCGGTTCACCACGTATTTCATGAAGTGGCGATGGTTGCGGTCGTGGATTGTCTCAAGCTGGGCTGTGATTGCAAACTGCCACCACTTGCTCGGACTGGAACAATAAGCAGCGATCGTCTCAAACTGGGGTGATCTCAGTAGCTTTAGGAACAATTGCCAGTCTCTAGTCCGACTTATTAGTAGTATAGTTTCATGCCACAGGAACTACCATAATACAAAACATGACACACATGACACACATGACACACATGACACACATGACACACATGACACCTGATACGCTGACACATGTACTCGCAATTAACAAAAAGTTATTTTTAAATATTTCTCCCTACAAACATCTCCTAGACCAGGGGCCAGCAACCTTTTTGAATTGAGGGCCAAATAAGTGACTTGGGCTAGGTCAGCGGACCACACTTTTATTCCATAATATTGGTCGTCACTAGCCCAATCTTCGGGGCATTCTAGCCCACATGTCGAAGCTGAACACATTTTGAAGTTAATGTTATTTTAATGACAAATCAACGGCTAATTTGAAAAGAATTTCTTATTAAAATACACCTTATTCAAAGTCCGAGTTGTCGTCATGCAAAGTACAGTTTCACAAAGTGCACCACATCCAAGCGGGCTTGGTGTGTGTGTGATCAGTTTAAGAAGCTGTTCCGTCGGCATGTGTGTTTGGTTGCAAGATACACCTCATTGAATGTCACTTTGACAACCACAGAGCCACATTACATTTTTATGAACTTCACTTGCACAGCTTCTGGCGCATCGTCGACTATATTGGGCTGTAAAATAAGAGCAAATACGAGCATTTCAATGAATGCTTCATACATGTCCTGCCTTCCTTGTTCATTATCAGGAGTGTTGAGAAATGCAATAGTTGTGTCTCCCACAATCGCAACTCGATCTCGAAAGCAAAAATGAACTGGGAGACATTAACTAGAAGAGTCCTTTGATTAGATGTTCTCGTCCCTTAAGCAGATAATTCATCATATTGAGATGCACCACGATGTCGACAAGAAATGAAAAGTTGCAGATGCACCTGGCAGTCGGCGATGTCCGGTAGGCCTTACGTCTGAAAACGTCTGAAAACATCTGCTCCACGAACAAGCTAATTCCATGTTTCAGCTCGTGCAGGCAACCGAGCCAGTGCACTTCGCAATAGTATAGGAGATGTCAAATTTTTTCACATTTGTCTCTGCCAAAAGGTGCTTAAATTGCTGGAGGTTTATGCCATGAGCGCTAACGTAGAACGTTTACGGTCTTCACAACGGCACTTAGTACCTTTTGCATTTTCATTGATTTGCTACAGGCTTTCTTGTGGGATAGATGGTGCAGAGGACCTGAAGAGATTCACAGTGACACCTGCATCGTGTCAAACCTTTCCAATCAGCAAAACAACTCTTTGTGTTCTTCCTCCCATGGAAGGTGAACCACGCATACGTATCCAGTCATCCCGTGGGCCGCGTGTGCAATCTCGCATTTAGTCAGCAGGCCGCATGAAATACCTTCATGAGCTGCAGTTGGCTGACCCCTGTCCTAGACAATCCTTTCAACTAAACATGAAAACTTATTCCCAGAATACATCTCTGCTCCAATCCATATAACCTCCCTCTCTCTATAACAAATCACCCAACCCTCATTTTTTGGACAAAACCCCCAAACTAACCTCTTTTACACAAAGCTTGTCCCTAACCTTCATCTTTGAGACAAACCATACATCCAACGAAACAAACAAATTCCCCCAACTCTCATAGTTGAGACAACCCGTACCAACCCTAATAAACTTATCCACAACTCCCAATTTTGAAACAGCCCCCTACCATCAACTGATGCACAAAAAATCCAACTCTCATGTTTTGAGAAATCCCCTACTAAGTTATCCCACAACTTTGATACGACCCCCTGACTGACCTCTCGTGGACACTACAGGTGGGCCTCCACTTCCTGTACTTGTAGGCACGATCATAGCGATCAAACTCCTTCATCCACAGCACCATGTCGCGGTACTGCCGCTCACTCAGGGCCACCACAAACTTGTCGAGGGTGATGTCAAGGGCAACACGGGGTGTACAGACGATCCTGAGGGGCAGCGGGGACACGTTGCGACGCATCTTGGCCTGCGCACTCACTGGTTCCACCAGGTACTCGTGGTCCTAAAACACACCAGGCACGCGGTCAATTCCATGTGGTCAATTCCAATACTAGTCAATTCCATGTGGTCAATTCCAATACTAGTCAATTCCATGTGGTCAATTCAAATACTAGTCAACTTTAAAATGTTTTATTACAATAGTAGTCAATTTAAAAAAATCAATTCCAATAATAATCAATTCCAAAAAATCTATTCCAGTACCAGTCAATCCCAAAAAATCAATTTCAATACTAGTTAATTAAAAAAAATCTATTCCAATTCCATCTTGCAAAGAATCACATCCAATTCCAATTAATTTTAACAGTTTTATTTGTGCATGGAAATGTGTGCACAATCATATTTAATTAGACATGTCAAGTCAAATACTTAAATTCATAGGCTCAAGTCCACTGCTGCCGACTGATTTGAGCTCCCAAAATACTCCGGAACTCATTGCTATAGAGCACTGCTATAATTAGTCATAACGACGGTGGGCAGTTGTACTACTGCAATATTATTGCAACAATTTCATGACTACTGGACACCTAGATATGCAAATTTATCCACCCATCAGCACACACGCACACATATCCACATGGAATACACCCACACATACAGTGGAACCTCACTATTAAGGTCACCCCTGGGACTGGGCCAAAGTCACCCGAATAGCACTGTTCGATTTAGTGGGATTAATTTCCTTTAGTTGACAGCTCAGGAAGTAATTTAGGACTGTCCTAGGGTGACCTTAATTGTGGGGCGGCTGTATTACAGAGGTGACCGTAAAGCGAGGTTTGACTGTACATACGACGGTAATTCGAGGTGTCAACTGGACTTCTGTCTCCGTTTCTGCTTCCTGAAGAAATTAAAAACATTCAAGACATTGATCAGTTACGAAAAATGGAAGGAAATATTGCATCGATCCACTCCAGTTAGTGGACAAATTGACTGGGCATCAGTGTTAGAACATTACACTTGGGTGTTGCCTGAGAAGTTCAAACAATGCTGATCATTTTAACTAATTATAACTTTAAAATAATGGCAAGTTCTTATATAGTGTAATATCCAGTCCTCAGGACTGCTCATAGCATTTTACACTTGAAAAAGTATTATATGGAAAATATTCATTGAACAGTGTGATCATATGTTTAATCGTACATAGTTATTTTGATAAGTACTGACATTTTTACATTCTAGCAAAACTGTCCATCCTCTAGATGGCGCTACATATACACTGACAGAGAAGATGGTTTCCAGAAGTATTTATACTATGCTATGATGTAAATTTTTGCAGTTTTTCTCAACACAGCACAAAGAAAGTTTGACTTGCCATGAAGAGCTGTGCCCGAGGGGAGTGAATCGTGTTTCTCTCCAACTGTTCCTACAAACATCAAACCCTTTTTTCACAAACATGTAATCACTTCGTACATCACTGATTCATGTAGCAACTTCAGCCATTCGTATTCGCCAATGGGTAAATTTTCAGTGTCCAGAATTTTGCCAACAATAGTGTTGATAAAAATGGCAGTCAACATACAGTATATAAAATATTTTGGGGTTTCCAGAAGTGTAAATTGTTTGAATACACACATTGGTTGCTCCTGTGCATTTTAGTTTGGCACAATTACTGACTCAGGACACACATTGGTTGCTCCTCCACATTTTAGTTTGCCACAATTACTAACTCAGGACACACATTGGTTGCTCATCCACATTTTGTTATGAAACAACCACTGAATCTCTCACAGTTGACTAGGGTGTCCGAAAGCATACAGTACATAAAATTACTTTGGTAGATTTTCCGGGTGTCCAAAAACATAGTGTGTGAAGAGAGATTCGTTGTGGTGCTGTATTACCATGAGTTGTTCGCGGGACAGCTCCCCCAGGAGCACTGTGTCTGTGTCCCAGTACACAGAGAAGTCCTGTAGGTCGACCAGCTTGTACCTCATGTTAGAGCTACTCGGACCAACAAACATCGGCACCTACAACACACAAGTCAGTCTGCACTTAAAAAGGTAAGTTCTTATATCTATAGCACAGTATCCAGTCCTTAGGACTGCTCAAGACGCTTTACACTTTACTCCCTGACAGACCTGTTCAATTGAACATTATCTCGACTTCTCTGGGAAGCATTCAGCCACGCTGCAATTAATGCGTGAAGACTATTCATACACAAACATCGACCAGTGTCTGTAGCCAGTACTCATCCATACAGCTGAGGGAACTGGAGTAACGTAGATTGAACAAACTTACCCAAGGTTCAACACCGCAGCACAGGATTCAAACCCGGGTTCGCTCTAATAAGAGTCCAATGCTCTAGCCAATGCATTCCGTTACACAGACTATGCTTAAGGAAAACTTTCTGTTACTTGTTTTTTATTAATTGATATAATGTTTCTAAGAGTAAATGTGGTAAAAGTACACTGCCTGACATATTGTTCGCTATTTGAATTTGTTAGTCAACAAAAAGTAAACAAAACATTCAGATTATAAACAACTGTACTGAAGATAAAAAGTAAACAAAACATTAAGATTATAAACAACTGTACTGGAGATAAAAAGGATGCTGCTTGGTTTAAGGGGTGGTTTAACCACAAAGCTCTTTGATGTTCAGCATGGTAAATATTTCCACCTTCACGAAAGCAATTCAGTGAACTGCCTGTTAATAATTTCCACGACACATGCCATAAACAGTTTACTGACCTTTAAATGTTATAATAGAAAGCATTTTCACATTGCAATCATTATAAGCGTGGCCATTTATACATGAATCACACCCTAAATAATTAATTGCCATTTCAATACTGAAATAGGCCAAATAAGCTCAGCCTATGCTTCAGTATGTTAATAAATTAATGTACAATAGTTATATGTTGCCAGAAGTTATTAAAACATATCTGCTATGGTTTATACAATACTTTCAACTGAAAATTTTTCTAGCCATACATTCACACACTCTACGTGAAATGTTTGTGCCCATGAAATGTTCATGTCTGCTATGTGGAAAAAAAAGATATTTGTTTATTAGGAAACAGTACATGATACTTTTCTAAACACCATGAAATTATAAAATTTTCAGATAAAATGGAGAATAATATTGGGCAAAACAAATGAAAAAGGGTGCCTCTGATGGGTGCCACACTTACCCCATCTTCGCTTGTGCTCTGGGCTGACAGACTTCTGATGATGACTCCGCAGGCAAACGAACGGCCGGGAATACACGTCTCATCCTCGTATCTCAAGTGTACGTCCTTCACGTTCAACTGCAACAATTTCACCCATCAGTGCCTCGTCTGCCAGATTACGCCAGGGCAGGTGTTTCGCCAGAGACCTGTCCGCCCGTCTTCAAGACTGGCAGATGACTGGCCAAGATGGGTAACAACTTATAAGACAGTTGGAATTTAGAGGGGTCCAGCTGGCAGCTAGATTAATAGTTTCAAGTCTAGGGGCCCACATTAATAACTACCATTGGGCATTGGCACAACTAGTAGTGAAACAAATTGAATGGATCAGTAATAATAAATAAATGGCTCAAATGACCTGGTTTATCATTACAAAAACTAAACTGGCCAATATGTGACCAACATGAATGGCTTTCATGCAAGCCGTCTGCGCACTAAAAGCCACACTTTTGATTAATTTAAGACTCCATTAAAATTACTTCTGGATAAAGGCCTGTACCTTGGCACCCATGCATTAATGAATGACTACAACAACAACTGAGACAGGTTTTCGTCAGATTTCGGCCTGGGTGGTTGAGGCCTTGATTGCTTTTTAGCCAACCATGACACAGCAGCACAAGATACGAGTTTTAATGATATGCCGTTACTTCTACTTTGGCATTCATATGAGCTTATGAACGAGTTCTGGTTTTTCTTACTGCAGTGTTTTGATTTTCTAACTGTTGTTTCATTGTTTACATGGAAGAGAATGAATTCAGCAGGATTCACAACTTCCAGTTACGTCAAAATGTCGGGAATAACGTGGTAAGTGGTAGTGGGTTTGAGTGGTGAGCCACTTTCCTGAGGGCACCACTTGGTGCTATGTTCACGTTGACACTGGGAAGTATCCTCATTGGCGACAGCAGAAATTACACAGCCAGCGAGAACGAGAGTTTGAAACAAAGAAAAAAATTTAATTGTTTTAAATTGTGTGTTTCATTTATAGCTCTGTGACGGGATGTATGCTGGTAATTTAATAGTTTAAAGTCAATCAGACTTATCTGTGTTTGTGAAAGGTTGCTATGAACACTGAGCTGACATTTTCTGACAATAGATTCAAAAAGGAAACTACTTGTACTTCCATGACATGCTTATCTGCAGACTTGCCTCATTGTACCTACCTGAAGGTTTTCCACAATGTTTGATGCTAGAGATGTCCCCATTGACCACCAAGAGTAGCCCGGCTCTTTCTTCTTCCGATTACTCTGAGACACCAGAATGACAAATAATAATGATAACATTCAATAACACCTTTTATAAAGTGCCATATCCATGATTTTTGCATATACATAAAATTATTACATAAGTAATAAAAGTAAAACAAATTTAAATACAGGAATTAATCAATTAAAATAACACAGTTGATGATGAACGACAAGTGAGATCTGTAGGGCATACGTTTGGTGTGAGAGGAGAGGAAGTAAGACAAGACCACCCAGAAGAAAGACAAGACCACCCAGAAATAAGACAAGACCACATGGAAGTAAGACAGGACCACATGTAAGTAAGACAAGACCACACGGAAGTAAGACAAGACCACACGGAAGTAAGACAAGACCACACAGAATTAATACAAGACCACCCAGAAGTAAGACAAGACCACACAGAGGTAAGACTAGACCACTCGGAAGTAAGACAAGACCACACGGAAGTAAGACAAGACCACACGGAAGTAAGACAAGACCACTAAGAAGTAAGACAAGACAAGACCACTCGGAAGTAAGATAAGACCACTCGGAAGATAAGACCACTCGGAAGTAAGATAATACCACTCGGAAGTAAGATCAGACCACTCGGAAGTAAGACAAGACCACTCGGAAGTAAGACAAGACAACCCGGAAGTAAGATAAGATCACCCACCCTCCACTGTTCCAGCTGAGCCGTGAGCTGGTTGTGTTTGCGTGCCCACTCCATCTCTTTCTCCTCTGCTTCATTGTACTGCAAGTGAACACATCATACTGTAGGTGAACACATCATATTATAGCTGAGCACATCATACTATAGGTGAACACGTCATACTAAAGCTGAACACATCATAGTGTGTAGGTGAAAATACCATAGTGTAGGTGAACACATCGTACTGTAGGTGAACACACCATACTGTAGGTGAACACATCATAGTGTAGGTGAATACATTGTACCGTAGCTGAACACACCATACTGTAGGTGAACACATCATAGTGTAGATGAATACATCATAGTGTAGGTGAATACATCGTACCGTAGGTGAACACATCATACTATAGGTGAATACATCATACTGCATGTGAACGCATCATACTGTAGGTGAACACATCATACTGTAGGTGAACACATCATACTGTAGGTGAACACATCATACTGTAGGTAAACACATCATACTGTAGGTGAACACGTCATAGTGTAGGCGAATACATCATAGTGTAGGCGAACACATCATAGTGTAGGCGAACACATCATAGTGTAGGTGAACACGTTGTTCTGTAGGTGAAGATACTGCACTGCAGGTGAACACAGCATACTGTAGGTAAACACATCATAGTGTAGGCGAACACATCATAGTGTAGGCGAACACATCATAGTGTAGGCGAACACATCATAGTGTAGGTGAACACATTGTACTGTAGGTGAAGATACTGCACTGCAGGTGAACACAGCATACTGTAAATAAACACATCTTAGTGTACGCGAATACATCATAGTGTAGGCGAACACATCATACTGTAGGTGAACACACCATACTGTAGGTGAACACATCATAGTGTAGGCGAACACATCATAGTGTAGGTGATCACATCGCACTGTAGGTGAATACACTGCACTGCAGGTGAACATATCGTACTGCAGGTGAACACATTATAGTGTAGGTGAATACATCATACTATAAGTGAACACATCGTACTGCAGGAGAATACATCGTACTGTAGGTGAACACATCATACTGTAGATGAACACATTGTACAGTAGGTGAAAACACTGCACGGTAGGTGAAAAAATTGTACTGCATGTGAATACACCATACTGTTTGTGAACACGCCATACTGCAGGTGAACACGTCATACTTTAGGTGAAAACATCATAGTGTATGTGGACACATCGTATTGTAAACAACACATCACACTGTAGGTGAAGACATGATAGCCTATATAGATGTGAACACATCATAGTGTAAGAGAACATACAATGTAAGTGAACACAGTATAAACAAGCAGTGTAAATGAACATACATTATGAACATGCAACTTGTCAGTGAACACAGGGTATGAACACATGTACGTATGTGCACACACAGTATAAGTGAACACACATTGTAAGGGAACACACTATGTAAGTGTACACACACTGTAAGTGATCAGTGTAACTGTAAGTGAGCACATTATATAAGTGAACACACAGTGTAAGTGAACTCATTGTGTAAGTAAACTCACAGTGTAAGTGAACTCACAGTGTAAGTGAACACATTGTGTAAGTAAACTCACAGTGTAAGTGAACTCACAGTGTAAGTGAACAAATTGTGTAAGTAAACTCACAGTGTAAGTGAACTCAGTGTAATTGAACACATTGTGTAAGTAAACTCACAGTGTAATTGTAAATGAACTCAGTGTAAGTGAACACATAATCCCTCTCTCTTGGGAGGACGGGTCTCATGAAAGTCAAACACACAACGCGTTTCATTTGCAAGTACACTTACATTTGTTTTAACTATAACAATTAAGTTACAATGACAGATGTGTCCAGTGACATGTACCGTGTCTTGACCATTGACTGACCTGCTTTGTCTTGATGGGTCCAGCGACGAGATATAGTTTGTCAAGGGTGATCACCCACGGTTGGCTTTTGAGGCGACTCACAGGGATCTGTAGGTGGACACGGCCAATGAACCCTGGGACACAGACATGATAATGTATGGAATGTAACTGTAATCAACCTAGCGTATGTATGTACATGTAAGTGTGTGGGTATGATATTGGTTTTCCTCCTAAATACCAAACTTTCAGTGAGTAATCCCTGTTGGTTATTGGTTTTTACTGGTTTTAGGGTCTGTACCAGGGCCTCACCCAGTGACCCGTCCATCCGTCATTTGGACGGTTCAAATTCTAAAATTGCATTTTTTTACGGTGTTAAATAGATTGGGGACGGGTTTGTCCATGACGTTTTTTTGCGGGCTAGCCCGTCCATGCCATTTTTACGTCATTGAAACTGCCGCGATGCCAGTTACAAAATCGCCCACCCAGGTCGCCTCGCCAGTTGCCCGACACACGCCATAAACCAATTAAGCCAGACCTCGATTTGCTAGGGTACCGGTAATTGTCACCTAAATGCTAGCGGTGGTTGCTTGAAAGGCAGCCCACACTTGTGTAGACTAAATAATCCTACGTGAGGTCAACGTCAGGACGGGGCGATACAATTTGCTGATTATAATGCGATCTTGGAAAACGGATGGAATTCCGCTTTATCGATATTTCGAAACAGATTTGTTTTTCGAAAGGAAACTCCATAAACGCTGAAAGAGTAGAATCACCAACACCATAAACGATACTGACTTTATTGGCGATATTTTGAAACAAATATGATTACTAAGCAAAGGAATTCGTTTAGTGTGGTGGATTTATGATGCAGGATGTTTTCTAAAAGTGCAAGGCAAATCGTTACGGGTGTCATGGCCCTGGTGCTACCTCGTGTCAACTGATGTAAACAGGGACACAGGTGGAAGGAGCTAAAATAAATCGTTTCGCGATTGTTGTTTGGCTGTCCGCTAAGCGCATTGAAGACATGTTGCTAATTAAATGTAATTGTCACATCATTAGAACATGCATAAGTGTACATATTCCAGTTTCGAATAAAAAACTCGAAGGACTAACAACAGCCTAGATCACGCTGGCTCAAAGTAATATAGCCAGCATTTCATAGTTCTAACAAATTCCGTTTTCCCTAGGTAAAATTGTTGAACAAACTTATCAGTGAAACAGCTTCAGTGATTTGAACATTCATAATTGTTAATATGATTGCTTGAGTAATTTACATTTGTTAACTTATATATTAAGTACTGCTGTATTAGAAACTACCATGTATTTATGTTATTGTGTGACAGGAATTATTTTATTATCTAAATTGATTATGTACGGTTGTTATTGTGTTGCAAATATTGCACAAATAAGTGTTGTTAGAGAAGTTAACCACAAAATAAAACAGTATTATTTAGATACAGAGATCATAGCATTGTGATATTTTAAATATTTGACAGCATGTATTATTTTTAAGTTAACCAAGAAATAAAATATTACTTTTCTGAACAGAAATGGGCTTCTTTTTCACTTTTGAACTGAAAATGCATCATTTGAGATGTGCATTTAGCCATGTGCTCTGCCTTGACTTCATAAATGGTAATAATTTTATGTACCTTTAGTTTATTTTTATATTTTATGATTGGACCCACTAAGTATGATTACCAAAATTTACCATGCAGGTATATATATCAGCAATAGAAATAAGCCAGAATATTTACTTGTCCGGTGGACAAGTAAGTTTTGAAATCTACTTGTCTGCCAAAATTTTAACTTGTTCGAGTGGTTGTCAAAGGGAATCAAAGTTTCGGAAAAAAACGTACAAAAGTCTGTCTTATTTTAATCTTTGCAGATTAAATCAAATTGTGAAATTGCTAAATTATATTTTCAACTATTTTCCGGTTCATTATCATTATTATTCATTATGAATATTAAAAGTTGATATACCAATATTTAGTGATGCTGATATGAACGTTTTTATTAATAACAAAATTAATTATTACGATGATAGGAATGAGACAATTGTTTTCCTTGCTATTTATTATAATGTTGCAAAAACTGCTTATGTATAATATGGTATATATATTATATATATAACATATAACATTGCTGTAACATTTTGGCATCAGTTTGTCATTGAAGATGCCACTCAACCATCAGGAACACGACCAATGCAAAGCCAGGAAATGTTGTCACAAAAATCATAATAAACTATATAATCTGGTATGATTTTGTTCAATCTCTATGAACTTCAATATTAACAAAGTTCTGTATTTTACAAACGAAGATAATATTCAATTGATCATCAGCAAACAAACGCATATTTTCCCTAAATATTATATTACCATTTCAATTATGATAAAACAGTTTTAACGGTGCCCGAATTACATTTACCAGGCAAAATATAATTTATATTTTATAAATTCAGTTACGTCATGTTGCTGCCGCGCGCAGACCGCCGTAATTTCATTAATATTCCATTTATCAACCACCACCACAGATTTAGTGGAGAGCAAGTTACAAGTTTTGAAAACTGTCACCGATCTGGATCAGCTGATGGGTAATGTTCGATGACTTGGACGAATGCCGAGTCATCGAAGGCATAATAATGGTTAAAACTATATATTCAAATAACAGGTAGCGATACAAAGTCTACTATTTCCAAAGTTCATCAAATATGATCCGTGAGTGGAAGCATGTTGTACGCGGCCAAACTGAATGATTTTGTGAAATACAGCCTCGATCAACAATGGCTGATGCCCCTGTTAACGCAGGCATTAAACTCGGTCGAACACTAACGTACAACACACTGGCGGCGGAACGACAGACACCGACACACTAACAAAATTGGAACGCGCGCGATTGCTAGCGAACTTCATTTATGTTTGAATTTCCTCAAATAAAAAGTTTGCAATGTTGCATGCATAATTATTTACTGTAAATTTTCACTTGTCATTTTACTTGTCCGGGCCAAAAATCACTTGTCCCGGAAAACGGACAAGTGCTATTTCGAATGCTGTATTATATGTTGTGTACGTATATATATATATATATATGTGTGTATGTATACTCATAGTTGCATAGCATGTAATTGCACGTTCGATCGCATGCCAAACTGTGCTTTGTAGCTTGTTGAAAAAAATTTGGACTGGCATAAATTTGATCCTGGGTGAGGCCCTGGTCTGTACCATATGTTTGATAGATATAAATCAATTACGCATAATGCCACAAGTATTTTCTGTGATTGATTCGAGGACACCAATCAGATGAGGATGTTTTTGTCAGTTATATAGAACCAGGGCAAGGTCCAATTATGAAATTATAATTTAGAGAAGCTCGGTGGCAGTGTTTGGAGCATCTGAGAAAGGTCTCAATCGAGAGATTCTGGTTTTGGATCCTCCTGGTCCTGCTTTGAACATTGGTTACGCTCATCCAGTCTACATTGCTCCAGCTGTATGAGTGAGTACCTGGCTTTAGACAGTGGTGGATATTTGTGTATGAATAGTACAGGATGGCTAAATGCATCCTGGAGAAGTCGAGATGGAGTTTGAACAGATCTGCCAGAGAGTTAGGTGTAGTGTTTTGAGCAGTCTTAAGGGCTGAATAGTGCACTGTAGAAGAACTTACAATTTAAATTGTCAAATGCTGCATTTTTGTAACTGTACTTGTTTCTGGTTTTGAAATTATGCCATAATTGTAATTGATTGATATAATGTAACTGCAACAATTATGTACATGTATCACTTAAATGACTAATTATGTACAATATTTGTTCTGTAGGAAAGAATGTTCTTCCGCAATCCTTAGGGAGCAGTCAACAAGCACAAGAGACACCAAGTAGGTGAACAAACAGCACTAAACGTCAGCATCAGTGCAGGCAACCAAACTGTGACTGTGTCAAACATGGCTTGAGTCTGACTTGATTGATGCTTATAGTGGCCAACTACCCAGTGTTATCTGTCAACATTCTGTGACAAACTGACCTCACTATCCTTAACTGAATGGAGGCCAACCTAACCTACCGTCATCTGTAGCAACATCACCTACAATTCAATGGGGCTGGGTCAGATAAATAGGTGACCGTTAAATACACAAAGACACTCAACCATAAGTGTGAGAAATTAGGCTGAAAGATGCAGTTTTTTGTTAAAAGTATTATTCTGGTCAGTCACCATAGTTCTTCTTCCATTAATGGCCATCAGTCATGCTGAAGCAATTGTTTCAGAAATGAGACCGCTCAGTAAGTCCATGACTTTTTTCCATTTCCCTGTGTGGGGCCTTTCACTTCCTCTGGCATAGACACCAGATAATGTCTCTTCCGAAAGACACCTGTAGGCAACGTAGGGTGAATGAAATTGCCCAAGTTTCATCACAGCGCCTGAACCAGTACCAAACTACCACCTGGCCGGTCCTAGGGTATGAACCCTGGTTCCTCCAAATTACAGTCCAGCAATCTAACCACTCGACCATTGTGCCCCACTTACACTGTGGTAAATAATGACTGTGTTACACCAGCTTACCTGATCTGACCTCAATGGGAAGGTTAAATTTTTTCAGGGCATCTTTTTTCAGTGGCAGATTCTCCAACTCCAACTTGCCTGAAACAGGAACAAGCCATGGAAACACATCAACTCCAACCTGCCTGAAACAGGAACAAGCCATGGAAACACATAAACTACATTAGATTATTCTACGCATACTAAACAATGGTACATTACCCATCACACAGAATTTGATACCAGAAAATAAACACAACTGTTCTTTAAAACAAATTTGTTAAGAAGTTAAAACATTTTTCTTTCTATACTGTACTTATTTATTGCTAAAAATTATGCAAATTTCTGTAGAAAACACTTAAATGAAATCATTGTAAATTTGTATGACTTGTTTGACTAGTAATTACTTATTCTAGTACACTGTACATAATCCACAGGGATGTTTCTATTAAATGTTGTATTTGGGTGAAACAAAATATTACTATTCTTCAGTACACAAACTGCTGACAAAAGATGGCATGCAAAGTGCAATATATCTATTTATTTTGGGCCTGCACTAGTTTGAAAAATTCTTAGAATTCCTAAGATATAAATTGACTTTTGCACAATCAACCAGCCTCAGTCACTGATATATGAGATGCAACGTTTAGGTTTCACTGCACACATCCAGGACAGAGTGGAATGGTCATTAATATTATGAATTGTAGGTGACTCATTCACTGTGACTGTTGAACAAGCTATATAAGTGCTATTGGGACATTTCAAACATACACATAGCCACCAGACTTGTTAACAAAATGCTCATATTTAAATGTGCAAAAATATGATCCATATATATATATATATATGATCCAGACTTTTGTTTTGTTTAAATACCTAATAAATAATCAAATACTTTTCAATAGCAGATGTAATTGTTTGAATAACCAAACTGTTAGATTCTGCACATGGTATTGTTTTGTATTACTGCTTAAAATATTAAGTCTGATGGGTTGTGTACAATAATATACTTCTATACAGATATTTCAATCTTAAACATTGTTAACAAAATCTACATTTAAATAAATTTAACAAAAAACTACAAAACATTTGCAAAAATTTAATGTAGGTTGGCAATAAAAAATTCCTGGTTGAAATCACTCAACCCAATAAGGTGGGTCTAGGTTCAAACCAGTTTGTTAAAGTAAACTTTAACGCAAGTTAAATCAGAGTTGTATTTTTCTATTTTCTTCACAGCTGAATTTACACTATTTAGAATTTAACACTAGCAATCAAACTAAAACATTGTTGAGGTTTCAAGCATTTGTTGTTGTTTGTATTTAAATATTATTTGTACATATATAAGATGTAGAGTGCATTGATCCATGAATGGGAATTAGCACTACAGTAAACCTTGCCCAAGTCGGATTTAATCGGACCGAGTGATTTTAATCCAAGTTACGCAAAAATCTGACTTAGCCGAAGATGACATATCCCAGCATCAAACGCAACCTCTAAAAGCCCTTAGGTAACTGTGTATAATGCTTGAAAGTGACTGGATACTGCGGTAATTCCACATATGTTGATGTCCACATGCAACATACAACATCAGTTTTGTGCTTTATTTTTGCACAAATCTCTAAGGTTATAGCTTAGTAATTATTATTCATTGTAAATGTCAATCATTTTCTATCTCATAATAATGGCCTCTACTTGTTAGTCAACTCTTTGATTTCATGAGTGTCAAACAAGAGTGTCTTAATTAGCATCCATAAAGCAGCATGTGTGCCACTGAGTTTTGTTATCTTATCTTCAGACACAGAGACTTCGTTGTCCTCATCATCGCTCAGTAAACCAACTGTCTGTGTGTTGTACAGTTTCAATGATCTGCTCGTTATTTGAAGTAGCCAACATTTCTGCTGTCTCGTCCACACCGACACAGTCGTCCATCGTGCAAACAACATCTGCTGTGGCTGTCTGGGTTATTTTTTGGAATAGCCGTTTCACTTTTTAGTTCATATGGTACATATACTCCAAGCAACCAAGTGATTTGGTTGAATACGGTATCCCGACTTAGCGAGGAAAAACACATTATCTTGGATCAAATGGACCAACTCAGTTATTCTGAGTTAGGCAAAGATCCGACTTATATAAACGACTTAAACAAAGATTTTTATGGGAAATACATTAGAAATCACCCGTTCCTCGGAATTCTGTCCGAGTTGAGCGAAGATCCGACTTAGGCGAATCCGACTTAGGCAAGGTTTACTATATATAATTATCATTACTGACAGCATAATTGCATAGAGCCGTGTGTGCTCAAATATCCAGATTCAAAAGAAGCAATAATTGCTACATATCTCAAGATTAAATGCAACAAAACCAGGCAACTTGTCTCAATTTTGGTGGTATAAAAACACAGCACAAAGCCACATATATACATAAGCTCAATTGTTCAGATTCAGACAAAGCCATTTCAAGGAATAACTGCTACCACATGTAGCTAATGATTAAATACTAGTAAAGCTGCTAGCCTGCTAAAATATCTCACGTATAAATATGTATATAAATATCTCGGCACTATCATAGATGCAAAGCTCACATTTAGTGAAAATACAGCGATAATTAACAGAAAGTGCCAGCAAAAGCTGTATTTCTTACGCAAGCTCAGGTCACTCAGTGTCAGCACACATGTTCTACAAACCTTCTACAGATGCTACATAGAAAGCTCTATTACATTTGGGTTTCTTGTGTGGTACGGCAGCCTGAGTATCGTGCATCGCAACACTCTGGCACGAACAGTCAGGGTTAGTGGCAAGGTGGTGGGAAAAAAGCAGACCAGTCTAGAGGATTTATACAGGCAACGGGCAGAGAGAAAGGGAAGGAATGTCTCCTCAGACCCCGAACATCCCCTGTTTCCATGCTATAAACTACTTCCTTCTGGCCGTCGCTTTCAACTCCCTCACTGCAAACTGAACCGTACTCGAAACTCTTTTGTCCCCTAGTCAATAAGACTAATGAATGATAACTGACCTTCGTTCCCCTCCATCTCTGCCAGTCTGACACTGAGTGAGCCTGAGATGATTTGTGAGATGATTTAACTTTAACTTAACTTTTTAAAAACTGTTGTAACTTATTTAACTTATTTAACATATTTAATTTATTTATTTAACCGATATAACTGTTATTACTTTGTCTTTTTATTTTTACATTGTCTATATTGCATGTACATTTGTTTTATATGTCTTAATATGCTGCTACACTCCACATGAATTTCCCTCACAAGGGACAATAAAGTATTGTGATTGATTGATATGCATTACGTCAACTGCTATGTACATGTGACAGTATACACTTGAACACATGACTTGACGGGAATAATTGCCAGCCATTGGCATTAACTGGTATAATGGCTACGTGTTGAAGTATATCTAGGTGTATTTAAGAACCAGAGGCCGGTTTCATGAACCGTACTTAATGTTACGCAATTATTTAGCGTCACATGTTTGCGTAAACTCCTACGTTCGCTGATATTTAAAAAATCACGTAATTTACTAAGACAATCATCTTAGCGTTAAGAACGTTCTTAGCCGCTTCATGAAACCGGCCCTAGTTCCGCTATTAAAATGAGTAGATGTATTAAAAAAGAAAATATCTAGACTTGTGTGGAAAGGCTGTATACACATATGACATTTAGCACGTGGAAGTCAAGGATAACATAAAAGATGCAATATACTACCTATAGAAGAAACACTATTCAAACATAGCAATCATCCATAGGTTACACATTTACCTTGTGTGAGTGAGATCGCTAACATAAACATGCACCGGTTGAAGGAACCAAGAACAAACAGCTTTTACTGTCAATATGGGCAAACTGGGGTGATTGAAATTAGATCACAATAATCATGGAATCGTGCTACCCCTAGATATCTTGGGTTGTCAAATATTTTAAACCATCCACCCCAGCTTGTTACCTAGAGCAGCCCAACAGGATACCTAGATTTGTTTAGTTTTTCAATGGATATTGTCATGTAATTGAGATGGATCCACGTATGTATTCACCTTGCACAAGGGTGGTAATGACTTGTAGGAGGTATGATACACTCACCTTGTAGGAGGGCAATGGAGAGTTGTTTGATGCTGAGATTCTCGACATAATCACCGATGTAGGTGTTGAGTACCCATGCAGCAAGGCTCTCAAGCATCCTGCCTTAAAGGCATCAGCGGCTCCTACCAATGACAAAATTAGAGAAAAAGTTGTTGAACGGTTTCTGAGATATGGCAGCTAACGGCACACAGTGGACGGTGGAAGCAGAGTGATGGCATAAGTCTGTTGGACCTTAGGTTCAAAGGATAAAAAAAATGAATGTGGAGGCGAGCACTGTTACCCGCTATGCGGCGCCACTACCGTACCGGCACTAACCTCAACCGGTTATCCCATGTTTGGGCCATTTTGTTCTTGTCCGTGAGTTCCAAATTTATTTATTACATTTTGTATTGTGATGGGAAAGTACGCTTGATTAACTCTGCTGGTGTTTCGACAAGAACTTGGAAAGCGAGAACATTATTAGAAAAAGTTGTTTTTTATTGGAAAGATTACGACTATGGAATGGTAAAAAAAACAATCAATGACAGGCGCCACCCCCCAACAGTTTAAGGCTCACAGCACAGAGCTTTGTTATGTATTGGCATCTTAACAGAAGTTGACTATTACGAATAGGTGTAGAAGACCGAGAGATGGGTATATAATTGAAAAAGGAACATCAATTAAGATATATTCTCCAAAATGTAGTTCCAACTGGTCAGATGTACATAAACCATTAGAATTGTAAGTTAGGACCTGATCATAGTGTAAAGGTGTTGATAGGAATAAAATTATTGCCCAACTAATAAACATGGATGAACTTTAAATAGCCTTAAATGAACAGATAAGATCGAATATGCACTTAAGAATAAGTTGTAATAATACACTGTTCATTTATATACACCTTGGTATATCGTAAGTCTGATTTATATCATAAAATAATTTGCGTGAATGAGCAACACCAAAGTCTTGTAGCCTTTGTTTTGCTTTGTTATCGTACCCACGTGCGTTTATTTACTCGCAACTCTGATCTAGGTCAAAATGGCGTCGGAACCGTGAATCTGTGTATTGAACAGTAAGTTGCACGCTGAACAATAATACATTAATTTGGAATAATTTATACAGACATATCCAGACAGCGACCTGTAAACACTGAATTTAGAATAATTTATTACAGATGAACTGTTGAGTAGCAACAGGTTCCGTTAATTGGGTATGCAGTGCCCACTAGTACCGGTAATGAACAGATAGGTCAGTCAAGTGAATAGGCAGAGTCTGGTTATGTAAGGTTATGTAATTGTGATTGACTACTCTGAGACTGAGTTGCTGGGCTGAATAGGTTTTGATAGCCCTTTTAGGGAGTACACACAAACTGTGTCATTATCTTGGCTAAACAGGGGTGTAGTCTTTCATAAGTAGGTGTGAACATGTGTCCAGTGTTTACTCAAGCCATAACTGAGATTAGCCCAATGCCCATTCAAACAAGTCTTGTAATAAGAGGCTTACTTGTGTTATTCGCTGTAACCTCGACTGCAGTCGTGAGATAAATTAATATGTTTGTGTGCACTGGTTTGTCTTGTGTACAATGACTATATATGTATCGATGTACAGTAGTTTTGCCACTAGGTACTAACACTGTACAGTGTTAGTGTTTTCCTTGATGACTGTATAGTACTACTAGTTGTAGCATAATTTACACTGCATTTTTTCAGATTGGAGGCATATGCCCAGAACAGCAATTTTGGTTGTAGCACGAGTTATCTCAACCGTGATGATGACTGGCACATGTCCGTACCCCTTGCAACCAACTACAGAGATGTTACAGGGAACACTATTCTCCCACCCATATCATCTCACATACTCGGCCAGTTCATCCATCCATTAGGAACCAGCCTCAACGGAAATGCAAGAGAACTTTATGATGACAGGTAGTTGAAAAAATTTATTTCAAACATGTGAAATGTGTAGACAATAACTATAGTCATATACTGTTGATAAAGTACTATACTTTAGTTGCACAAAGACATGCACACACACACACTTTGGTAACAAATGTGACAGTGAAATGCTTGATGGTCTATGCTGCTGCATACAGAGTACTTTATATTTACAGACATTAATTGGAACTTCAATATTATTATGAATGTTTACTGTTGCCATTTATCTTAGCAGGTAACCTTGTGTCTAGTAGTTTCAATACTGAAAAGTTTCTACATTCAGCTGATGCATTATCTTCTAGGGGTATCTGTTTTACACATGTGAACAAGTGTACTCTGAACATTTAAGTTCATAAATAATCTTTCAGGTTTATCCGTTTCATGTGGTTCTGGAAGAAGGATGAGACAACATTCTTGAGGACACAGTGCCATGCCAAGATGCGTCACACTACCACGTACGACTTAGACCTAAGCCTGGACGAGCATGGCAACATACTGCAGACACAGTGTGAATGTGCTGCTGGCATGGGCCCGTATGGCGTATGCACACTGCAAACACATTCGTGCTGCTTTCTTGCCATTGACTATCCATCGGGTAAAGCAATGAAGCTAAAGCTGACATGCACAGAGACTGTGCAGTCTTTTCACAGGCCACGCCGCCTGCACAACGCAGAACACAAGGCAGAACACTTAGACATGTCCATGAACAACAGCAATATCATATTTAACCCAATACCACTGGCACACCGAGTGGACAGCTAAACAACATACACACGAGTGACCAATGCCACTATAAATTTTGCAGCTTCATCAACTGTTAACTCAGCTCTGATGAAGATCACCACTCCTGCAAACATGCATGCATTTGACAATGACCACGACTACCGCACACTTACACTATCCGAACACTATTTACAAGTTGACACACACTCAAACATTTCACAAGAACAGGCAACACAAATCGAACAAAACACAAGAGGGCAGGCGGTTGTAGGCTTGTGACATACAGAGCGCACAAAATGCATGACTGCCTCACGATTTGGCAGAATCTGTAAAATCACTGAGAGAACTGATGCAGACAAATTTGCCCGCAGTCTACAACAGGCAAAAAGCATATCAGCTGCACCACTTGAACATGGCAGGAAATATGAGAGTATTGCACTAAAAGGTTACATTGAGAAGACAGGCAATGATGTAACAAGTGGTCTGGTCATTTGTTCAGAGCTACCTTATCTGGCTTGCTCTCCAGATGGCATTGTAGATGACACAACAGTCATAGAGATAAAATGCCCTTATGCCTCCAGGGACAAGCCTATCACACTAGTCACAGTGCCATACTTGGGACTTACAAAAAATGGCAATCTTGTTTTAAATAGAAATCATGATTATATGTATCAGGGGCAAGGAAACATGCACATTACCAAAAAAACAAAAGTCCTCTGGTGATTTTCACCGTGGTAGACCTAGTCATCGTTGATGTTCAGTATGATAACACCTTTGTAAATGAAAAGTTAACCAGATTAGAAACATTCTTCACAATCACTATCGGAAGGAGTATCTGTACAAGCATTTTTACTTGCAGTGGTAAATCATGATGTCTGACAAAGGGTTCAATGTGCAGGACACATTACACACTGCAGGTTGAAATGATTTAAGTGGAATTAAAAAATCTTACTGGAGTCAAAATTAATGTTCTTTTTAATTTCATAGTCACTTTTTTGTTTTGCTGCATAAAATATGGTGAAATGTATATAAATAATGTCATAAATGGGCATAAACCAGAACAGTATTTAAATTAAATTTAGGCAGTCAGGTAGCTGTGTTTGAATAAAGATACTTGTAACCATATGTTTGACCTTTATGTTCGGTTTGATGCAGTTTTAGAAACCATGCATGCTCGATGATTGCCCAACATGAAGCAGACAAAAATGATGCGTGAACCCAAGATTGTTTCAACTTCATTCAAGTGTGAAGTTAGGATTTTGTACGTTTTTACCAGGCCAATGACACGTTCAACATGCACATGTTTGCATGCTATTTTCCTGTCATTGATGATTGCTTTTGTTGAGAGCTGATTTTTTTCCTGAGAAATGTTGGTATGTTTACTTGGATGTTGAATGGGGCAAAAATGTCCTGCAGATTGAACCATTTGTCGGACATGATAGAGTCACCAGGATCACATTTCTGTGGCAAGTCTCCTCGCTCCACAAGAATGCGATCACTGGCAGACCCTCCATATGCAGGTGTGATGTAGGAGGTCAGTCCTCCTGGTGTGTTACTGTATAAGTGCTTTTAGTGTATTTCTGTTTTCATAACTAGAGTATGTCACTTGCTGAGCACTGGGTTTTCCTGGCTTTTTTATTGGAACTTCTACACCATCAGCAATTACCCGGGTGCTTGCATACAAGCGCTTGAAGTCACTTGGCATGTATGCACTTACCAGTTCTTTAGTTGGCCAAATGTCTAGTTCCTTCCAGGAACAAAACATAAAGTTGATCCAGGTAACAAAAATGTTTCCAATTTGATTGGGAAGGAAATTGAGATCGAGGTGCACTATTTGCAAACACTTTCTACCGATGTCAGAAAACGAACATGAAAGATGATGAAATTATGAATCATGTTTTCAATTACTTCTATCAATGACTATGGCAATGTTTTTCTTGATGAGCATTCTGGCTGTCAGTGTCACTCACTGTCAGTGTCAGAGCAGAAGTAACACGCCCCTTTTTACATTAACCAGCAAATAACGCAAGTTGTAAATACCTCACTCCTCACGTAGTCAGTGAACAGACCTGTAATGGCTGTATAACACTGTATTGTCAACATTGACAATCGACATGTCATCGAGTGTCGCGACTTTCAGTTTGTAAACATACCACTAAAACTAGCAACAACATGAATAGTGCATAATTACCTTCAGTCCGTCTTGTACACAAGTGTCCTTTATTGCGTTTTTGTGATTAGCATGTAATCAGATCCTATAATTTTACAGCATTCAGGTAACCATTATTGCAAGTAATGAAATCGCATGTAACCTCACATGTCTTTTAAAATCTCGGGACCCGCGAGAGTTTATTGATTATCTGCAGACGACGCAAACTGTCAAGCCTTGATTACCCAGGCGCCGTGAGGTGGCAGCATAAGCCCCTCACTACGGCCAAGAATATTAAAGCCCTAAAATGCTTCCAGAGCAATGAATTAAAAAGTGTGTTTTAATGTAAATCATGATCATGTGTCACTGGTTTGTAAAGTCCCAAAAAAGTGTAGTGTATAATATTATATATAGTACTAAAACTTACTCAATTACTTAGCGCACGGGTTTGCATAATGCTGTAAACTTCTTAAATTTAATTTTTATAAAAAAAAACTGCCCGTGAATGGCACGATGCGCAACTTATCTTATGATTTATCTAAGTCAGTGATGTCACAATAACGGAAACCGACCAACGAAGACGAAATGCATTAAGGACGAAGAAGACGAGTTCGGGTGAAACATGATCACGTAACCGTGGGCTGGATAGCGCCGACGAACACGCCGAGTTCAGGGGTCAGGACATTGTTGGACTTCCTGCTTGATTACAAACGAAAAAAAGTGCATTATATTTTTGATAAATTATTTTTTACAATGTTCATTTGCTCTGACATAAGTGCATTTGAGTAGTCAGATTTCTAGATGTGATTGTAGCAGCTGTTGACAGTAAAATGGTGTCTTTTTAGCCGATTTTACTAAGCGGAATGGTAGTTTTGGCTAGTTGACACTTTAGCCGGATTACTGCCTGCATGCATTTGTAAATATTGACGGGTGTCATACATACAGGCATTTTGCAAGAGCTAGAGATATTAGATTTTGACTAAAATCGACCAGCATGTCAATGAGATGATAATAACAGCAGGTGGGAAGTTTAAGAAACTTTATAGGTCACATTTTCTTATAATCACACATAACATTAACATGGTCGCCAGTGGGAAAACTGACAGTGTGCTGAGCCCAAGTAGAGAGCCTGGCAACGAAAGCACGCTATAGTCATTGCACAATGTCGGAGGACGCGTTTTACTTCAAATATCTTGAAACAATTACTGGAAATACGTGTATGCCAAAACTACAGTTGAATGGGACAAACCGTTTTTGGATATTACAGACTTCTCATCAGTCTGCAAGTCAAAATCACAGTGACGGAACACATGTCTTATAAGGGGGGTGGGGTGCGTATGCCAGTAGTTAAGCCTCAATTTGAAAATCTGAATGAAAATTAACCAATAACATTGCAGCAGGGTGATTCATCAATCGTTTTTTGTTTACTTCAGCTAATTAAACACAAGTGAATATGTTGTCATTGACCCTAATGAAGTCTGAGGACAGTGATTAGCTGGAGTAGGCCATAGCCAGAGCCTGTTATCAGATCTGTCTACTGACTGGACCTTCTGGCCAATTAAGCAAGTGGCATTGTTTTCTGAATGTCTGCTAATTAAGCTGTGTAATATTATGTAATTGAACTGCTTGATACGTCTAGCCTTTGAGGAATTCACACCCTAAGGTGACTTTTTGTTGATGTTTACCTTTGTAAATAGGGCACAAGGTAAAAAAATCAATATACATTTGAATGTAACGTAACAACTGCCTATATTGAATTTTCTTATAAAACACTTATTGGACTTTCTGGAAAACTGTATCAGGAGTTCATAGTGCCACCTGAGAACGTTGTGCTGGATTACAAATTGTCCAACAGCGAAGTGCTGATTTTTCTGGTGTCTTGCCAAGTTTGATGGCACCTTTGAAATGTGCATAAAACACAAACAGCTGGAGGGATTACAAAACATAAAATTGCAGAGTGCTTGTAACATTGGTGCCTATAAAGTGTGTTGTTTTCAACACCAATAAGTACTGCTGTACGTTTTTGGGGGCTCTGCTAACTTATGCGATCACCCCAACGTTACTAACAATACTTTTTGTTTGAATGTAACGTGTACTAACCGTGGCAATAACGTGATGTCTCCGTGTGAAATGTCCACGTGGTGACCACGTAATTGCGATCATATAAAATCACTTTTACGTAGAAAATGCCACGTTGTGACACCATCAACGTGTTCTAGAGGTTGTGGAAACGTGAAATTGCACATGAAAACCACGTTGTGACCACGTAACTGCGACCCAACAAAAATACGTAGTTTCTACATAAAATGCCACATTGTCACAACGTCAGCGCAACGTGACTGCCACGTGGTAATTACGTAGAAAATGCCACGTTGTGACGTCATCAACGTGTTCTAAAGGTTGTGGCAACGTGAAATTGCACATGAAAACTACGCTGTGACCACGTAACTGCGATCCAACAAAACCACGTAGTTTCTACGTAAAATGCCACGTTGTCACAACGTCAGCGCAACGTGGCTACAACGTGGTATCTACGTAGATGTGCTAGCTGGGTAAATATTTCGGCAACGTAGGTTCACTTCAGTTGGAGGTTTTTGTGAGCGACAGCCAACACTCTCTTCTCGGCACAGCGAGAACCCAGATAGCATTTCCGTCTTCGGCAAAGAATAGCAGCCTATAGCTTGGAATGCCAGCCTTGGGCCAATGTTGCTTGTAAATCGGCAACCATTAATTTCTTGGCAGTAGCTTCGAATGCCAGCCTTGTGACAATGTTGATAGGCCAGTACTATGCTAAGCATCGGAACTGCCAATGTTGGACCAACATTGGCCCGACAGACATCCGGATCTTGACCAAATGTTGGCAACCATGTTGGCCCAAATTGGAAATGCTATCTGAGACAGGGCTTAATATCCCACATTACAGGGGTCGGCAACTTGCGGCCCGTAGGCTAACTGCGGCCCGCGCAGATGTTACATGCGGCTCACGGACTAGACGCGAGATTACACATGTACACAATACAACCCGCGGGATGATGACACTTAATTGGTGCACCTTCTGTGGGCGTAAGAACCCGCTGGATCATTCACTGCATCATCCCTCAAGAAAGTCTTGGTGGCATGTAAATGAAACAGCCAAAACACAATGAGCGTGATCATGAAGACAACATTCGTGCTTGTAGCCTAAACCACCGGCAGTTCCAACACATTCTCGCCGATATGAATGCGCAATATTAAGAGACCTTCTGTACTTCTGCGAAGCGTGCTGGCCGAGTTGAGGAGCTACGGTGCGCCGTGTGTATCAGCTGATCGAGCAACGGGATTAGCTTGTTTGTGGAACAGAGGCTTCAGATTTACCGAAATTCGTTGACCCTCATATTCATTGGACATCAAGGCGCATCTCAATCTGCTGAATGTCCAACTACAGGAGAGAAAAAATCAATGAGATTGTACAGTTCGTCTGCGCTTTCGATATCACGATGCTACTGCCGAACGCCATCAACGGACACGTATCAGTACCCCAGAATAAATCCTGGGAATCCGGACACATATGTATAGGCCTACTACTCAGAGCTCGCAACAGAAAGTTAATTGTTGATATCTTCCATTAGGATATCGACGACGCGTCGTTAGCTATATGCAATGAGCTAGCTCATCGAATTGCCATGCGATTCTGTGATACTCAAGACAACCTCCAAGGAGTTCGATCTGTCGCATGCGTTTGCCGACGGAACTGTATCCTTAACAAACATGCCATGGCAGAGTGCAGCCAACTACAGCACAACACAGGATGGGAGGTCTAAGCAAAACCCAGGGCGCACAGTACAACAGTACGACAGTAGGCACTGTGGTCATTGTGGAAGACAATGCGGGCGGTTTTATACAAACGCCCTCGAAGAATGTCCCGCATACGGATCTACGTGCCGTGGCTGTGGCAAGGCAAACCATTGGATAAAGATGTGCATTGGCAGTGCCAAAGACGCCAGAGCACGAAGGCCGACCCGTCCGACAATGGCAAAAAAGCAAGGCATACACACCCTCGAAAACACGAAGGGCAGTGACAACCAGAGTGAACTGTACTTCGACAAGCTTGAAATAAACACACTGGGGAAAGCTGGGAACACTGAAAGTACGCAGGCTCTAGTGCAATTGACAGTTCAGTCTCCGCAGTGCACAAATCAGCTCACTTGCAAACTTGACACAGGTGCCGAAGGAAACGTCATACCACTCACCACTTACAAGACAATGTATCCACGCTGCAACGTAACGCAAGATGGCATTCCCACGAATCTGCATCCATCTAACATGCGGATCACTGCATACGGAGGACATACGGTTACACACTATGGCACATGCAAGCTTCAAGTTACACATCGAGACGAATCAGTAGTAAGCACGTTTCACGTTGTGAAATCAAGTGGACCTGCTATCATTGGTCTTCCGACATGCAGAGCTCTGAAGCTAGTAACATTAAACTACGCCATGAACATCGGCCCTACTGCGGAACGACACACAGACACCACAGCACCTGTGCCCGCCTGCACTACTCGGCCGAAAGGGGATGAAGCGGCAAAAGCACGAATACTGAACGACTACGCAGATGTGTTCGATGGAATTGGATGTTTCGAAGGGGAATATCACGTCACAATCGACCCAACTGTGCCGCCAGTAGTGCACTCTCCACGCCGTGTGCCAGTAGCACTACGCGAACCCCTGAAAGAGGAACTTGATACACCTATCCAACTGGGCATCATAGCCAAAGTTGATCGCCCAACAGACTGGGTAAACTCGTGTGTATGTGTTACCAAGCCAAACGGAAAGCTTCGATTATGCTTGGATCCAAAGGACCTGAACAAGGCAATAAAAAGACCACACCACTTCACACCAACGCTCGACGATGTGCTCCCGAAGCTCAATGGGGCACAGTTCTTCACTATCCTCGACGCCCGGAGTGGGTACTGGAACATCAAGCTGGACGAAGAAAGCTCCTACCACACAACCTTCAACACACCTTACGGGCGACACAGATTCATGAGGTTGCCATTCGGGCTGAATTGCGCCCAAGGTGTATTCCAAAAGAAGGTTGACGAAACGTTCAGCGACATACCCGGAGTTACCGGCATATCGGATGACATCGTCGTTGTGGGCTACAAGTCAGATGGCAGCGATCACGATGCGAATCTGACAGCAGTACTGGAACGAGCAAGAGCCACCGGTTTACGTTTCAATGAGAAGAAGATGGTCGTCCGGTGCAAACGCATTCCGTTCTTTGGAAACATCATTGGTGCAGAGGGCATCGAACCAGACCCAGAGAAGGTGACCGCGATATGCAACATGACAGCACCGACAGATGTCAAGGAACTACAGACCTTTCTCGGATTGGCGAACTATCTGGGAAGATTTACCCCACATCTAGCTGCACTGTCGGCACCACTCAGAGATTTGTGCAAGACGGACGTTCCCTACGACTGGGGACCAGAACACGATGCTGCGTTTTCTGACATGAAGAAGACTATATCTTCCAGTGAGGTGCTCCGATACTATGACAGTACTAAGCCGCTCATCATTCAAGTGGATGCTTCACAGAGGGGACTCGGTGCTGCACTGCTGCAAGACAATGGCCCCATTGCATTCGCCAGCAAGTCGCTCACCGAAACAGAAAGTCGCTACTCCAACATTGAGCGCGAAATGCTGGGCATCGTGTTTGGACTTGAGCGGTTCCACCAATACGTCTATGGACGGCACGTGCAAGTGCACACAGACCACAAACCGCTGGAGTCTATCTACAGCAAACATCTGATCGCTGCCCCGCCCAGGTTGGCACGTATGCTACTCCGCATACAGCAGTACGACGTGAACATCAAGTACGTTCCTGGTAGTGATATCAAACTAGCAGATGCACTCTCCAGGGTAAACCCATGTAACACAGGACCTATCCAAGGTCTCGACCTATCTGTGCACGAAGTACACATGCATCTGAACGCGAGCCCAACTCGAATCGTGGAAATTCGCGAGGAAACAACGAAGGACAACACCTTACATGCGCTGCGTGAAATCATATCACTCGGTTGGCCAGAGAACAGAGCTCAATGCCCGGCGCACCTGATGCCCTTCTGGAATTTCCGAGACGAACTGAGTGTTGAAGACGGGCTGGTGCTGAAAGGTCAACGCATTGTCTTACCAAGGTCTCTACACGCCGCCGCACTAGAACAGATCCATTACGCACACCAAGGTGCCGAAAAATGCAAGCTTCGCGCAAAGACAGCGGTCTTCTGGTGTGGAATCAATCATGACATTGACGAAATGGTCCAGTCGTGTGCACCATGCCAGCAACATCAAGTTGCCAACACGAAAGAGACACTGATCCCACACGACGTGCCAAAACACGCCTGGCACACTCTGGCTACCGATCTATTCCATTGTAACGGTACAGAGTATCTGCTAATCGCCGACTGCTACAGCAAGTTCCCGATCGTACGAAAACTGAGCAACATCAGCTCTAACACTGTCATCAATCAACTTAAAGGAATCTTCGACGAACATGGAATTCCGGAAAGACTGATTTCTGACAACGGTACGCAATACAGCTCTGAAGAGTTCCGGGTCTTTAGTGCGAGATACGGGTTTGAGCACGTCACAAGCTCACCATTGTATCCACAGTCGAATGGGTTCATAGAACGGACAGTTCAAACAGTCAAAAAACTGTTCACAAAGGCGAAGGAAAGCGGCAGTGACCCTCATTTGGCGATGTTGTGCCTCAGGACAACCCCAATCGACCACAACCTGCCATCCCCGTGCGAACTTCTTAATGGTAGACGATACAAGTCAAATCTACCTACAGTCTCATCACGCTCGAATGGAGATGTAAATGCATATCTGCAACAACGACAAGATGGATATAAGGCATACCATGACCGCACGGCGACGGAACTCGCACCTCTATCCCCACAACAGACTGTGCGAATGCTGAATCCGACTCGGAAAACGTGGGACCTGGCCAAGGTCACCAGCAAGGCGAGATCGCCCAGATCGTACAACATTCTGACAGAACAAGGCGCTGCATACATACGCAATCGGCGACACTTGCGTAGCACACAAGAAACATGGAAAGAACAAGCCTCGAACGATAATGTAGATGACGGCGTCGAAGATGATCAAGTGGCTGTACATCCCAGTGCGATCCTGCAACCCGAATCGCCAGTGACAGCCAGCCACACACAACATGTTGAGGCAAGGCGATCCAGTCGAATGATCAAGCCGCCAAATAGATTGGACCTATAATTACCGCACACTGGCATATCGAATGAACCCTAATTAATAGTTATTGTTACAAGACTTTTTGTTTATTATTTAACGAAGGGAGATGTTGTGATTCATACCACTTTGGCTCTCCATACAACGCCCATACTTGGTGCATGCGCAGTGGCGCCGACACAGGAATCCTCCATCTTGAATAAATCCTCGTTTTAAGTTCACAAGGCTCGTTACGTCAATATGTTGATTCTATATATAAGTAACGTACTATTGAATATATAGACAACATAACACATCACAGTTCATCTGAATACCATTGCGCGTTTGGTCTCAGTGTTATCAACTTTCTTTGGACAGGAGGGTGTTGGTCGTCAACAGCTTCAGTTCCCGTAGTGTAGACGTGTACAAGTCATTTAGCGGCTTATCCGTGTTGTTAAAAATTGGAATTAAATCCTTGATAAATTCCGGAATATAAATGTCCCGAAGCTTCCTGACAGTGACCAGCTGGCGAAATATGTCTGGCTTCGTTAAATTAATTCTAAAACACACAGCCAGATGGTCGCCGGAAGGGTTACCCTTTGTGTCCCCAAGACATGGCTCAGAAACTGTTGGCATCCCAATGAACAAGGTACTAATGTCCCGGGTGATGACAACGTCCATCTTGTGTGTGGGTCCCACCACGTGTTGTACCAATCCGTGAACTTCCAACGTGCCATTGAAGCGCACCGCAACTGCATCTTTAATGTTGTCGGGGTGGAAATTAAGGTCACCTGTTATGATTACATCGTTGGTTATAACAGCAAGGCGGTCCAAGTACAAACTCCACTCGTCAAAACCACACTGTTCTTAAAACCGTTTTGCTCAGAGGGAGGCGGACGGTAAACGCTGCATAATCTCAAATTCACATCATTGGAAGTGACCGTACAGTCCATATGTTCGAAATGTGTAAACATGCCATTGCGTGTAGAATCCACAGTCTTAATGGTCAATCCGCATTTGTAGAGTACGGTCTCACCTCCACCGCGCTTCTTACTGGGTCGAAAGATGTGTTGTATCGTGTAACCAGATGGCACGAGTTCGTTTATAACCTGATTATCAGTGTCGGTTCCTAGCCATGTCGCAGTTAAGGCTAACTTACTTTAGATCAAAACAATATCCGGTTAAAATGACTGACAGTAAGCTATGGAAGGAATCTGCAAGCCGACCAACTAACCACAAATCACTGTCGGGGAGGAGGTGGTGTGATTTACCAGGGTGCTTCAACAGCGAAAGAAGTTTATTCTCCTGCCAAACATGGTTACTTTAAATAAATTAAAACGATACAAGCTTTTTAATACCTTCGTATTTAAAGTCCGATATATATGAATAATGTAACAGTCTCTAAGCCTAAAGCATTGTAGCCGCTTCGTGAACTTGCATGGCCCTGTTGCCATATCGCACGCATTGTAGAACTTGTATAGTCCACATATCGAAGTCATCGTGGCCGTTTACTGCAATTACAATAAAGCGATGTAATAATAATAATAAGAAGAAAACAAAGACGAAGAAAACTTCTGTAGTTACAAGATGATCTCCTCGTTTTTCTGTACCACTTTTGAAGTCTTTGCATTTTGGATTCTTGTACGATATCGTATAATATTTAAGATCTGTACCATTACATACCCGGCACTGTCCAGTAAGCAACCATCTTATTTGCATTCACTACTTACTCCTGCAAGAAAACCTATAGAGCTTCGATGATCTAGTTCGTGCCTACTTTTTGTTCCTAGAGTCAACACTAACATTGAAACTAGGGCTATTTCTGTTGCTGCACCAACTCTTTGGAATAGGTTCCATCTTAGTGTTAGATCAGTTGAAAATATTACAAAATTCTGTCGTCATGCATTTAAAAACTTGTCTTTAGAACCATAGCTCCCTAGCGCCTTGACCCCATATTTTGACAACTCGAATAATGCTTATGGATTTTCAGATTGACCAATTATTTTGTTTTGATGCGCCTCTGAGCTTGGTTGAATGGGGGAGGGTACAATTGGAGGTTCCCATAGATTACCCTCTATGGACCCGTCCCAGACTGGGTCACGTGCCCCACGGACCCGAGCTCCCCGAACGCCGATGAAAAAACCAAGGACCAGAGCTCCCGGGGGCTCACTGAACTCATGGCCAACTCGGGCCAGTATTGGCCCAATGTATGTTACTATATTGGGCCAATGTTGGCAGCAAACATTGGGTTAAGATGGGGCCAATTTTGGTCCAATAATGGCAGTTCCGATGCTTGGACTACCACTGGCCTATCAACATTTGGTTGGCATTACAAGCTATAAGCTGTCATTCTCTGCCAACCAGGCCCAAGACAGAAAATGTTATGGTATATGGGGTGTGAATGTCGTGAACCTCCAACACCGGCCTGCGATATCACTGTGGGTTATCCAGCGTCTTTCTTCATTACAGTGCGGGGATCACCGGCCTAAAAGGATACCCGGTGGAGCATCAACGCTGACTTTCCAAAGTCTCGTTTACGACGCGACCCAGCTGCCCGATGAAAATTCTGACTGCTGATTCCGGACAACCGGCTCGGAAGGTAGGACCGTGTCTTTGTAATTGTGTTGGCGTCCGTACTTCTGTTTATATTCAGTTGATCACTGAACATTGATACGATTCTGACCATGTTTTAGTTGTTACAATATTTTCCTATTCGTTGTCAATACAAATAACAATTAGTTGTGTTTTTCGCCCTACGTATCGTTAGTTCCCTCTGTCAAGTTTTTTCTATAAGTATGGCACTAGCTAGACCTATACGTCTGCGTAAATACGGTTAGAAAGGCATCCATTATTAAATATAGTCTACACTATTTATAGGTATGTTGACGTTGTTTTAAAACATCAGTCCCTTCTTTTGGTGTCTACTAAATCATAAATACACACTTTGATATTTTATTAAGTATCTGTCCTTTCATCTTTAACAGTTTACAGGAAACACAATATTTTATGGTCTCGTTGCATAACGAATCCTTGTACGCGCGCTCGCAAATTTATTTAATATTTGTGTCATCAAAGTAATCATTTATTCTCATAAAGGTGTAAGAAGAAATGTGTGCGCCATGGGTAAAATGTAAAGCGCATACAGAGGTTATTAGGACTGGATACTGCGCTTCATAAAACAAACCTTCTAATACACAAAAAGCTTGTATGAAAGCAACGTTCAGGGGATTTTCTTTTGGTATACGACACACATGCCCAAGTTACCGGAGTCTTCTATGTCTGATGACATCTGAGGTTTTTTGTATATTCGGCAGTAATTTAATTTAATATTTATTGAATGTTGATTGAAACACATTATAGAATCAAAACAAATTATTAGTCAAAATCAAATCATGCGTGCAATTCACGAAAGTGGTAATTGTATGTAATAGCATAATAAACCGGAAAAAACCAGTTTGGAAAGTAGTTAATTATGAAGTTGTAAACTTACAAATAATAATGTTCGTGGGGATATAATCCGTTGAGTTTTGGGCAGGTTAATTGGCATGTGCGACCCCACAAAGAATCTGCAACACTACAAGTGTAATATATTATGTAACCCTGGCGGAATTGTTTCGTGCAAGCGGTTGCAGAGGCTATTGTTATGTCAGTCGCCAGACGCGGGTAGTGTAGCTGGAGCCACACCCACTCGCAGATTGCTTGGGACCATGGACGTGTCCACAAAGATATACGTACAGTTCTCTCGGATCCGTATTACGAGTATCAATATACCCGGTCTGGTGAGTTATTTTGTTCATATTTATACGTAATATATATAATAGTGATATTATTAGAATAATGCATAATTTAAATTGTATATTGTCGCCCCATTAACCGTCACTTCGGGCATGCCAGCTATGGTATAACGAGTGTAGCAGTGTTGTGTCGTATGTTAAATTGTGTTTACAGACGACTTACATATCTAGCAAGCATCTTAACTAATTATTGTGATATATAGGTATGTCGTGTGCATATGTTAGACCTTAGATAATGTGATAGTTACTAGTTAAAAGAAGTACTTACCTAAAACATGTTTCTCCGACTCTTTGTATGTACAAGTTCAGACAAGTGTCTATAGGGTGACTGATTATTACATGAGGTTTAATTAGCACCTCTAATATTAGAACAGCCGACCCAACTTAGCAATGTAGCGTTGGTTGCTTGACTACACTGTTGCGATGTTGTAGTCGCAACTAACACGCTGTCTCTCTGTCTCCCTGCCCCTATCTGTCTCTATACGTGTGTTTTTCTCTCCGTCTCCCCTTCTCCAACTCTCTCCCCCCTCTCTCTCTCTCCCCTCTCTCTCTCCTCCATCTTCTGTGCTTGTCTGTTAGAATGTCAGTCTATAAGTCTGTTAGTACGTTTGTCCGCCAGTTTTTCTGCTTACCTGCCTGTCTGCCTGTGTGCCTGCCTGGCTGCTTTCCGGCCGACCTCCTTCTCTGCCTGTATGTTTCTCTGACTGTCTGTCTCTATGCCTGTCAGTTTGCCTGCTTGCCTGCTTGCCTGCCTGCCTGCCTGCCTGCCTGGCTGCCTGCCTGCCTGCCTGCCTGCCTGCCTGCCTGCCTGCCTGCCTGCCTGCCTGCCTGCCTGCCTGCCTGCCTGCCTGCCTGCCTGCCTGCCTGCCTGTCTGTCTGTCTGTCTGTCTGTCCGCCTGCCTGGTGGCTGAATGTTTATCTGCCAATCTCTGCCTCAGTCTTTGCCCCTGTCTGTATCTCTACCTCTCGGCATGTCTTCTCTCTACTGTCTGCCTATCTACCTGGATGTATATCTGTCTGTCTGTCTGTCTGTCTGTCTGTCTGTCTGTCTGTCTGTCTGTCTGTCTGTCTGTCTGTCTGTCTGTCTGTCTGTCTGTCTGTCTGTCTGTCTGTCTGTCTGTCTGTCTGTCTGTCTGTCTGTGTGTGTGTGTGTGTGTATGTGTGTCTGTCTGTTTGTCTGTGTGTCTGTGTGTCTGTGTGTCTCTCTGCTTGCTGGCTGAATGTTTATCTGCCAATCTCTGCGTCAGTCTTTGCCCCTGTCTGTATCTCTCGGTATCTCTTCTCTATACTGTTTGCCTATCTACCTGGATGTACATGTGTCTGCCTGCCTGCCAGCCTGCCTGCCAGCCTGCCTGCCTGCCAGCCTGCCTGCCAGCCTGCCTGCCTGCCTGCCTGACTACCTGCCTGCCTGCCTGCCTGCCTGCCTGCCTGCCTGCCTGCCTGCCTGCCTGCCTGCCTGCCTGCCTGCCTGCCTGCCTGCCTGCCTGCCTGCCTGCCTGCCTGCCTGTCTGTCTGTCCGCCTGCCTGGTGGCTGAATGATTATCTGCCAATCTCTGCCTCAGTCATTGCCCCTGTCTGTATCTCTACCTCTCGGAATGTCTTCTCTCTACTGTCTGCCTATCTACCTGGATGTATATCTGTCTGTCTGTCTGTCTGTCTGTCTGTCTGTCTGTCTGTCTGTCTGTCTGTCTGTCTGTCTGTGTGTGTGTGTGTGTGTGTGTGTGTGTGTGTGTGTGTGTGTGTGTGTGTGTGTGTGTGTGTGTGTGTGTGTGTGTGTGTGTGTGTGTGTGTGTGTGTGTGTGTGTGTGTGTGTGTGGTCTGTGTGTCTGTGTGTCTCTCTGCTTGCTGGCTGAATGTTTATCTGCCAATCTCTGCGTCAGTCTTTGCCCCTGTCTGTATCTCTCGGTATCTCTTCTCTATACTGTTTGCCTGCCTGCCTGGATGTACATGTGTCTGCCTGCCTGCCTGCCTGCCTGCCTGCCTGCCTGCCTGCCTGCGTGTCTGTCTGTCAGTCTCTCTGTCTGTCTGTCGACATACCTGTCTGTCTGTCTGTCTACCAACCTGCCTGCTGACTGTACGTTTGCCTTCCCATAAATACCTCTACCTATGCCTCTGCCTCTGACACTGTGTAGGTCTGTGTTCCTGGAACTGTCTCTCTCCCTATATTTGCCACTGTCTCTGCCTCTGCCTCTGCCTCTGTTTCTGTGTCGTCAGTCTGTACGTATGTCT